>CABFPE010000446.1:273531-291652 GCA_900660155.1 Hofstenia miamia
TATATATATATATATATATATATATATATTGTTATATAAATTACTACAAAAACAGGCGACAGTGGATCTTCTATTAGAATTAGTAAACTTTGTTAGATGCTATTCACTGACTCAATGCGACTCATAGTGTAAGCTGAAGACAAATTGAGTTGATCCAACTCAATCTTAGAAAGGAAAAAAACATTAAAGTCCAGCGCATTATCAAAATGCCACTCCATGGTCCAAGATGCCCTGTGATCAATGGCATTGCATTTCTTTTGTAATGTCATTGCTCTTTAGGTATATGGATGAATAGAATCTTACGTTTGAAAATTGTGACATAGTTCAGTGTTTTAAACCTCTCTGCAAAATATAAGTGTGCATATACATTGGATATTGTAAAAAGGGATAAGTTTGAGGATGCCGTTACAATCACTATATATTACATATTGTATCTAACTCCATAATTACCATTACTATTGTTTCTGAAGATCACATTCTTGTATCAATTAAATCTCGAGCATAAATCATGACATGTAACCTCAAAACCTATTGCCTTTTCAACATCTTGTGAAAGAGTATTTCTGTTCATTGGAAAATATTTTGAACGTCGTTTGAAAAGTTTTCTTCCTTGTGCTGAATAGTTTTAATCATATATGACAGACTATTTTCACCACAGATGAGATAATGGTATTTCATACCTTACACCTTTCTTTATTTGCCAAGTGTGAGGTAGTTTGAATTTTTGCAATTGTGACACAAACACACATGAAACTAAAAAGAACTACAGTCACTAATTATATGTTCAAATACTTGCAGGAAAATGAGATGTAAGAGGGTTTATCTTCAGAAAAGTTCGTAAATATATTGAGTCGTAATCAGTATTTGGATATGCAACAAAATTTGCAGAAGGCTTCACATCTAGACGTCTCTTTACTCCTTCTATAAAATTTTTAGAGGTTCCTTTCCCACTTCTATAGCACATACAAGTTATTCATAGAATTACACGCATTTATGTCTAGAATAATGATCTCTATGTATCAATATGTTCGCCATGTCTTGAATTGCACATAGCAAATAAAAGTGATGTTGATTAAAATATTGAATGCTTCATTTAAAAACGAAAATGATTATATTCTATATTGACTTAAATTTTAATGCAATTGATAATTTCAGTTGCAGAAATTTACAAATTGTTCTAAATTAGACAGTTTAAAGCTTGCAGTGTGTAGATTGGCTAAACATGTTGACTATTGAGCGATCGGAAACAAATTCGATAAATAAAGATGTTTGCTTAGCGCCTATCTACACTGCAAAGTGGCTAAGGTTATACTATGCATTGTTTGCTCCTCAAACTTCAAGGGTCATCTATAACAAATGCTGTGATCATCTATTTGATTATCAACGTCTTTCAGAGTCTAAAATTATATTTCATTGAGAAACTATAGTATCCGTTATTTAAAACTCATTGCCCAGTGCTGCGGTTTGTATAAAAAATTATTGGTTTATCTATGTTGTTCTAATAATTGCTTTTATTAATTTTAGAATACCATTTAGAAAGTTTGTGATCCGATATGTTTGGTCCCTCCCTCGTAGTATTCTGTCTCGTCTTTAAATATGACAATCACAGTCCAATAGCAAATTTTTAATTGGAGTTGAAAATTTGGTCCAGTTTCTGCATTATTCCCGCTCTGTGTTTGTTTTTCGTTCGGTTTTTGGTTCCGCGAACCTGTTTTGCAAACGTAACGGGTAGTGTTTTACGTGCCGCCCGATGCTTGTCGGGCAACGGGCATGAGGGCAACGGTTGTAAGGGGCACACAAACGATTCCAGAAGCTTATCTAAATATTAGTGTTTTGCACATGTTTCTTTTAAAGTTTTCTCTTAGATATATTTGCGAATATTACAAATATAAGATACCTTGAATATTTTAGTCTAATGTATTTTTTGAAAGTCTGGTCGGTTCATAAGGTTTTTGTCAAAAACCACACTCAGTTTAGGTCACTGCTCTATGCTTAATTGACGGGTGGATTGTGGGCACAAATGAGAACGGGCGGGAGGACATCGGGGAAAAAAGAAAACGTGCAAGCTTGACACGGGGAGACGAGAACTGGGCCGCTCGTTGTCTTTCAAAACGGATCGATGTTTCCCGCCTGCAAAACGCTAGTAGCGGGACCAATGCCGTAGAATGCTAAGCATTGCTAACTAGTTCTACGGTACACCTTATCAGAGTTCAATGCAATATCAATTGATTAGAATATGTATAGTAGCACTGTCCATATTTTGGTTCATGTTTGAAAGATTGAAATTTTGCTAAAAAATTACTGGTAAAAAAAATTTCAAATCCATTGAAATATAAATCCCTCGCAAAAACGATGAAGTTTTGCACTAAAAATCGCCATAATTAGGAAAATCCTCTGTTTCCAAATGTGTAATTTATTACATTTTCGCGTTCTTTTCACCTCAAGGCTAAAATCGACAAATTATCATTGATAAAGCGTACTAAGAGTTTTCAGGAATTTGTTTCTTTATGATGAAGTCACCATGACATTTGGGATATCTCCTAACGCTCTTTTTTCCAGAATATTCAAATTTAAATGTTTTTTTACTGAAATAGGTAATTGTGTTTTTCTTAGGTTGATGAAATCAAAACATTAATATCGGTAAATGCACAGCAATAATAAAGCATTTGAACCTAAAGAATCAGTGCGAAGTATGTAATCATAATACTTCTACAGACCAAAAAATATAAGTCCGAATTACAGCACAAATCGCACATTAATAAAATAAGTAACACTGTGGTACCAGTAAGTAATTTTTTCTTATGTGCATTAAAATATAATTGATCTTTGCAAAAATTAGAATACAACATCAATGAAAATTCCTAAGACATTTTATCAATAATATTTTGTCGACATAATCTAATAAATAACGCAAATATAAAATAGATAATATTTGGCAATAGAGGCTTCCCCTAATTACTGGAATTTTGAGAGCAAAACTTCATCGCTTTTGAGGAGGATATAAAATTCAACCGCATTGTATCACACCTGCAGTGAGTGTGCCCGCAGCCGCACTCGTATGTCTGTGAAAAATTCACCCGCATCAGCAACACACCAGCTATTTTCCAAATGTCGTCTGTCATTACAAGTAATTAAATCGAAAAATGTCAATCACCGAATTGACTTTCTATTAATTTTGTTTATTTGAGTGAATGATATCAAATATTTTATATTGTATATATTTCTTAGTATAGTTAATATTGTATATGTACATTAGTTTAGTATTATACATGTAAGAATATAAAAGTGTCGACCCGCACCGCAACCCGCATGGCATTTGAAATTCAGTACCCGCACTGCACCCCACCTGCGCGGGTACGGGTAAAACCGCAACCCGCGGCGTCCATCTTTGTTAAAGACCGCAAATTCTCTTTAAAAACATTATATTATATTTTAGTGCTTCGCAAAACTTAGCTTTTTAACGTTGCAAATGATAAAAAAGTTGAAAAATTCGATGCTCGTACAATATTTTCACAATCACAATTTCGATATCCTGCAAATGTCTTTGGAACAATCGATGTTCGACTGCAATGAGTGATCAAAACTCCAATGAGAGAGAACAGATGCAAGAAAGAATTTAAAATATTCTTGGGAAATTCGTTCGCATTGAACACATCTGCATTCAAGAGTTTTGGAACTTCACTAAGTATACGTCAGAAAATACGTACAGTCTCAATCTCAACCAGTACCTATCCTTTATACAGTACACTAGCATTATGATTTTTCAAGACAAATGTCTTCTCTTTCAATTTTATATCTGTTGAGTAAGCTTAAATGCCATTAACTGCCATTCTCTCCAAGTTTTTAAGTTTGAAAGTAATCCGACCCTGGTGATTACTATAAAACTACTTTACAAATCACTAGCCTACGCAAAGGGACATGTGGAATGTCCCTCGTGAGTAAGCCCTGCGTAGACGCTTATTCCCAATGAATAACAAATAAGGAGTCTATTAAAAATCTCAAAGTATTAAAAAAAATTGTAAATTTATTTGTTGCGTTTAAATTTCATTGGTAATTTTAACGATTTCAATTCTAATTTTCAAATTGAAATAAATGATTTTAAAATATAATGTTAAGTTTTTAGTCTGTTCCTCATAATCTTTTATACACTGCATGTACATAGACTGATGGCTTATGATAATGATTAATAATGGATAACATTTAATTTATTGATAGCATAATAAAAAAAATATACTTTTTACGATAAAATGTGTTTTTCGACGATAGATTTCAGCATTTGAAAAGTCCAGCCCGATTGAAAGCAATGGTTTCTATGGTGACGAATAGATTAGCTTTAAGCTTGAAATTCAATCCAAAATAATTCACTAGCTAAAAATACATAGAAATAGTAGTTAAATAATATTGCTTTTGCAAAATTTTGTGAAATTCTTCCTAATTTGGAATATTTATAGTCACAAGTATGTTGTCCCGTAGGCCTATTGAAATTTACATGTATTCGGTATTCATGTGTTACGAAATATTTTATCGTGTATTTCATATTTTCGTATAGGTATTTCGTGTATTCCTGTATTTTGCTTAAGCTATATCACGAAGTAAAACATATTTGTCTTCAATTTTGTAAATTGGAATGCATTAAAATGAAACAACTTGCAAGCACTTATAGGAGAATCTAGCGCCGTGCATAAAGTATTTTTACCCATTTTTCTAATTTTCCTGCTTAAAGTCGATTCCATCATTTTGCTCAAAGCAAAACAAGCATTGAATGGGTCTCGAGCAAGCATTTCGTGTATTTGCAACTTCGAAGGTAGTTAGGGTATTTTAGGCCGAAAATTCGTGTATTTTTCCATCTTTTATCGTGTATCGTGGACAACACACTGATAGTCACACCGCTTAAAGAATTTGTACAAAATTGACCACTTAAAAACATTGACAATTTACTAAAAAATTACGTCCTGCAATTAGGTCGCAGTTGCACTAGATATTTGGTCCCAAATCTCAATCCCCTGACTCAAATTATAACTTTTACTTTCTAAAACAATTTAGTTGTTCTTCAAACTCCTAAATTCCGCAGAACTCCCGAATAAATTTTGAACATCTCAAGATTGCAATTCCTTAATATTTCCAAGCAATATGATTTCTGTCAATTTTTCATCGGGTGCAAAATGTATAGCAATTTACATTAATTATTTCTACAAACATTATTGATATACATGTAATCTATTAAATTGTGATAATATCACTTCAGAAATTCACTACGGATGCTACGCAACACGGTATGTGAAAAACAACATTAGAATAAAATATGCTCAATTAATTTAAGATTGGTAGTTCCATTTGTATTTAAAATTCATTATAAACATCTCAATCTCAGTAAATATCCAAACTTTGAAGTGGTTGCTATATACTATACCACAAAAACCACGCTGGCTTTTACAAATATCAGACAAAGTACTACACTTTCTTCCAAATTGCATCCCATGATGTTCTAGATATTTATTGATAAACAATTCGATGATAATTTCTAATTAGCAGTAAATTAACCATTTACAAATATTGGATTTCTTTGTGTTAACGTGTGCAAATCAGTGTGAACTCTTTGGATCAAGGATAAGAATGCCGATGTCTTAGTATACTATGTTTATCTTTTGCAATATCCCACTAACAGAGTTTACTGTGCGTTTATAGCATCTCACATACTAATGGTGCTGCGCAATATACGTGTTAACCCTTTCGAATTCCTCTTATATATTGATGTCAATGATTTCTCTATAGCAACTATTTGTCACAATGCTACCAAATAATAACATATATTAGTAATTGCTTATATTTAACCATATTTTAAAATTATGCATAATAATACTGTATATTTTTAAGCAAATGTGTTACATTTTTGGAGAATAGTTTTGTAGTTAAATTTTATTTATTAGTTTCAAGTAATTTAGGACAGATTTGTTAAATGTTGCAAATAGCCTACTTGAAGAATTTAATTTTAAGATGAAAGATAGAACCTAGGACCATTTACTTTCCATATTTTATTTAAGGTGCAAGAGAAAGAACCTTTGCTTGTTACTTTCTAGTAGAGAGTGATATCGGGTACCTAAATTAAACCCAACCCGATTTCGGGTTTCGGATCGGGTTCGGGTAATGTCAACAAAGATTTGATTATTTGATCAAGAAGGTTCTGGTGTTAATCACCACTTGATTTGAGAAATATCCATGACATTAACTACTGTCAATCATTTGGTATACTTAGCAAGAAAATGACTTGTTTATCACGATCTGATTGGAGAGAGATTCAAAATAATAAACAACAAAAAATTCAATATTTATGTTTCAGGTTATTGAATATTATGATCGAGTCAGGTTCGTTTCCATGCTGAAGTCATATTGTCACTCTCTACTCTAGCAGCATTTGCAATGACTGGGTGTTAATCTAATAAGCCCTGCAAGTTTTTGTATAACTACATTATATTTTTTTAATATGTTTTTACCAGGCACTGAGTCCTTGATTGACCATTTTTCGCCTTATTAAAAATCTAATTTGATAGTCCTAAATTCGGGTATTGGCACTAGTAGTGTTTAAGTATTGAAACATCTAAAACTTGAAACGGATACTACAGGTTTTCACAGATTTAAAAAGTTTTAAGTAGTAATTATTNATTGTGATAATATCACTTCAGAAATTCACTACGGATGCTACGCAACACGGTATGTGAAAAACAACATTAGAATAAAATATGCTCAATTAATTTAAGATTGGTAGTTCCATTTGTATTTAAAATTCATTATAAACATCTCAATCTCAGTAAATATCCAAACTTTGAAGTGGTTGCTATATACTATACCACAAAAACCACGCTGGCTTTTACAAATATCAGACAAAGTACTACACTTTCTTCCAAATTGCATCCCATGATGTTCTAGATATTTATTGATAAACAATTCGATGATAATTTCTAATTAGCAGTAAATTAACCATTTACAAATATTGGATTTCTTTGTGTTAACGTGTGCAAATCAGTGTGAACTCTTTGGATCAAGGATAAGAATGCCGATGTCTTAGTATACTATGTTTATCTTTTGCAATATCCCACTAACAGAGTTTACTGTGCGTTTATAGCATCTCACATACTAATGGTGCTGCGCAATATACGTGTTAACCCTTTCGAATTCCTCTTATATATTGATTTTTACCAGGCACTGAGTCCTTGATTGACCATTTTTCGCCTTATTAAAAATCTAATTTGATAGTCCTAAATTTGGGTATTGGCACTAGTAGTGTTTAAGTATTGAAACATCTAAAACTTGAAACGGATACTACAGGTTTTCACAGATTTAAAAAGTTTTAAGTAGTAATTATTAGGTATCTAAATCTTTTATTTGTAATTTTATGCAACTAATTTTTAAAACGTTTTCATTGGCATGGATAAGTCATCCTCATTTGTAAATTCATTTTAGTCCACATTAAAAGTTCTAAATGGAGAATCAATATTTATATAAACCTAGGAAAATTGAAGATCGCTATAAACATTTTGCAAATTACATGTATATTAGAGGTGGCGCTAAAAACCTACGTTTAAACAACGATGATTAAAAATAATTTACTGATTATCCCTTTGAAAATTATCATTTTGATTATCACAATTTGATTAGATAAAAAGTAGCAGTGGCGGCGCAAGCGGGGACAGAGGGGCCGGTTCCTCCTAAAACGGAAATTGCAGAAAAAACCTTTCTAAATTTTATAATTCAAACAGCAAAAAACTACTCTTAATTAGTTAGTATGTTATCTAAGATATGTACCTTGCCCCCTCCCCTAACGAAAATTCATTTCGCCGCTACTGAAAAGTAGCTTGATATTAGTTTTATTCTAATGCAATTAGCGATATGGATATTTTTGGGAATTTACACGTATGAAATGTTATAGTCGTAATACTGCCATATTGTCTGATAAGAATATCTCTTCAACATGGGTAGAACACAAATGACGCTATTTTATTTAGATATTCATGTAACACATTTCACGAAGAGACGAATCGTCTCCAGGATGGCAAACACTCAGCGGAAAGCTCTTTTTTTGGACTTACACCGCCCACTATCAAAGTTGGCGGTGGCTGAATTAATTAAGTAATGAGCGCTTATTACGCTCATGCCGACAACTGATCGTGGTTAACAGCAAACGACTCCAGCCGAGCACTCGTGTTCAGCCAATCAGCAACGCGGCGCAAGCCTTTGACAAATAGGCAGCCCCGGGTATATTAACAGCACCACATTTGATTCGTAATAATTGCTTGGCGTTGAAGTTAGTGTTAGTTGTGTTGTTTACTTGTTTATTTTTGCTCATGGTTCAATCAACAATCATTTCACAGCCAATCGTCGAAGGCTCAGAAAAGTGCCACGCTATAGATTTCGCGGTCAAAGTAAAAACGGAACTGATGTGCTCGCCCTCCATTGACTATTCCTACATAAAGGGGATGTCTTTTCCATCGGATGCCCATCCGGCCCAATGTAAGCAATTTTTATTATGCAAACAAAACTTAGGTTTATGTTCCTGCATTATAAAATAATTTCCTTCATTTAAGCTGCTGTCATTAATAATACAATTGTGATCGTTTTTTATATGATTTAATCAAAAAATTTAAGTACGTTTCTTTTTTGTTGAAATTTTAAGGAACTTTGATTTGAAGATTTTTATCAATTCTTATCATTACAAACGATTTTAGAGAACATTATAATTAAATTATTTACTTTATGCAGTTTGATAAGTTTTTTGTTTGCATTATGCATGACTGGGGGTTTCTTTCGCTGGCACATTACGCTAACTCGGATTATGTCCGAACTTGAAATATTAGAGTAGCTCTGCTGTAACAAGAATTGGAACGTATGAAATTACTCATCCCTTTTCAGCTTTCAGTAAACATTGGGTAAAACATGAATAGGTATGCTTTCGTAAATCAGATGTCAGATATTCTGATAGCAAATAAAGGTTTCGGAATCCCCTCAAGTGCTCGCTGCATTCAATGTAAACATCGTTAAACCCAATAAAGCATTTGCGTAGAAATGTATGCATGTTTTTTGCAAAAATAGCATACAATTATTTACAAAAGAGATTTATCATTTCGTATTTTATATTTTAAACAATGTATATATATNGCGATATGGATATTTTTGGGAATTTACACGTATGAAATGTTATAGTCGTAATACTGCCATATTGTCTGATAAGAATATCTCTTCAACATGGGTAGAACACAAATGACGCTATTTTATTTAGATATTCATGTAACACATTTCACGAAGAGACGAATCGTCTCCAGGATGGCAAACACTCAGCGGAAAGCTCTTTTTTTGGACTTACACCGCCCACTATCAAAGTTGGCGGTGGCTGAATTAATTAAGTAATGAGCGCTTATTACGCTCATGCCGACAACTGATCGTGGTTAACAGCAAACGACTCCAGCCGAGCACTCGTGTTCAGCCAATCAGCAACGCGGCGCAAGCCTTTGACAAATAGGCAGCCCCGGGTATATTAACAGCACCACATTTGATTCGTAATAATTGCTTGGCGTTGAAGTTAGTGTTAGTTGTGTTGTTTACTTGTTTATTTTTGCTCATGGTTCAATCAACAATCATTTCACAGCCAATCGTCGAAGGCTCAGAAAAGTGCCACGCTATAGATTTCGCGGTCAAAGTAAAAACGGAACTGATGTGCTCGCCCTCCATTGACTATTCCTACATAAAGGGGATGTCTTTTCCATCGGATGCCCATCCGGCCCAATGTAAGCAATTTTTATTATGCAAACAAAACTTAGGTTTATGTTCCTGCATTATAAAATAATTTCCTTCATTTAAGCTGCTGTCATTAATAATACAATTGTGATCGTTTTTTATATGATTTAATCAAAAAATTTAAGTACGTTTCTTTTTTGTTGAAATTTTAAGGAACTTTGATTTGAAGATTTTTATCAATTCTTATCATTACAAACGATTTTAGAGAACATTATAATTAAATTATTTACTTTATGCAGTTTGATAAGTTTTTTGTTTGCATTATGCATGACTGGGGGTTTCTTTCGCTGGCACATTACGCTAACTCGGATTATGTCCGAACTTGAAATATTAGAGTAGCTCTGCTGTAACAAGAATTGGAACGTATGAAATTACTCATCCCTTTTCAGCTTTCAGTAAACATTGGGTAAAACATGAATAGGTATGCTTTCGTAAATCAGATGTCAGATATTCTGATAGCAAATAAAGGTTTCGGAATCCCCTCAAGTGCTCGCTGCATTCAATGTAAACATCGTTAAACCCAATAAAGCATTTGCGTAGAAATGTATGCATGTTTTTTGCAAAAATAGCATACAATTATTTACAAAAGAGATTTATCATTTCGTATTTTATATTTTAAACAATGTATATATATATATATATGTATATATATATATTTAATTACCATTAATATAGTTTTTCCCATATTTAGTTTTAACAAATTATTATTACAGAATGATTGCTTTTTCAACATTTTTTGTAAGGTTAATTTATCTTTACTATAAATGAGAGTATCATCTGCAAATTGTACATTATAGCTATTAATGTGCTGATCCATATCATTTACATTGAACTTAAATAATGGACCCAGTACTGATTCTTGCAGTACTCCATGGTTCAGTTTTATTGAATTTGATATTTCCTCTTTGAATTTCACATGCTGGTATCTATTACTTAAATAGCTATTTAATAATTCTATTAAGGAATCACTAAAATAATAAATCTGCTTTAACTCTACGAATAGACTAAAATTCCTTTTGAAATATTTAAAAATGCTATATATATTTATATATATATATATATATATATATATATATAACTAGTGAATTTCATTCACGTCGATACTGAAATTATGTTGTTGTGCTGAGATAGTTACAGTCTTCATTTCCAAGATGCAAAACAATGAAGCACGTACTACTTCTATATATTTGATCATGTAAATTCTGACGGAATAATGCCAATGTAATTAAACTTCTCTAGAAAATATTTAATACTAGTGCATATATATATATATATATATATATATATATATATTTTTTTTTTTCAGTAGGCCAACTTCCGTATTTCTTATCTTAAATAGTATCAAAATGCATACATCTTTTTAAAACTCATGATAAAAAATTTGACCATCGTAATTATTCTAGGCCGATTCCTATTTTTCTATATGAGAATTATTTTGGGTTTTTTGTAAGCTTTATATCAAAAAAATTATTTAATTATAGAAGTTATTAGAATAAAAACACAGTGCATCCCAAAATTTTTGGAATATATTTTGATTACGAAGAATGAAGTCTCGGCATGATTGATAAAAAAAACTAGCAAGCAAACCTTGCGATGATTATTGTGAAAAATGGTCTTTGTTTTTTTAAATACTTCGCGATCAAATCATTTTTCATTTTTTGTAAAGTTTTTTATTTATTTATATTTGTTTTGTTTGCGATGATATTCAAACTCAAAAGTTTAAGGAATTAAGGCAATTGTAGTACATCACGATTTTTAAAGAGTACTAATCATGTTCTTTTCTTAATATTTTCCAGATGCCGCCAATCATCTGTCAATCACTTGGAATTGGTGTTGCCATTTTATTTGTTTATATCTTAAGGACACCTACGTTCACAAACGCATCGTAAACAGTTGATGGATGATTCTCTGAAACCCTGTTTATAAATATTAATATAAAATGACAGCAGTAATCCGTCAATTTGTTGATTAAATTGCTAACCAATATTTTCCATGATGTTCACGGCATCAGCGATTGAGGTTAAAATAAACCAATCAAATTTCAGTATGCATCCGACCAAAAATATCGCACTGAGAAAACAATTCAAAGAAAGGATTTGCTTAATTTTCAATTGAGATTACAAACTCGTTTTTGTTGCCTACAATTGCTTAGCATCTACAAATAATTAGTGTCATAAAAATCTAAAATCTTGTGTAGTATCAGTAATAGTAATTTTAGCCGGTCATTTTTTAAAAACTAGACCAATGTACATTTACAAGGAAATGGGCGTTTAAAAGCAATTTCCAATGAAAAATAGGGATATGATATCTTTACGATGAAGTAGGCACGACTTTAGGATTTCTAAAACAGATTCACCATTTTTTTTGTGTCCAGAAAATTAAAAAATTAGTAGTATTTTAACAAAAATCAATCAAGGCGAAAACTATATTGTAAAATATAACCCTCTAAATGTGTAATTAGAAGATCGTATGCAATGCTCATTTTAATTTTTGGATGACACTCTTGTAAAGATCAATATGAAAATTATTTGAAATGCATAGAAGAGATGTTTTTGCAGAAATTTAAAGGGGGAGGGGTACTAACCCCCAATGCCCCCCTAAACTTGCGCATGGAAATTCATCGTTTTCAAATTGAAATATTATTATTTTGATTCAAGGAACGTTACCGTTCATTGTGGTTGTTTTAAAAATTTTATACTATTTCAAAATCAAAGGACTTTTTGTCCATAGATGTAATTTTAGTTTGTTATGACCCTTTAGGTATGCACTATATCAGATTTTCTTGTTGCGTTAAGCTATTTTAGTTAAATACCATTTAGCTGTGAACATAACCCTCTTAAGATACGGCAACGGATAATCCAACCGGCTTCTTCGTTTGGGTACAGACTCCGAGCACGGCAAAGCGCTATTGCTTTTGCCGCTTTTCAGATTGATCGCTTTTGCGCTTATCCGCGTTCAGATAATACTGCAATGCATTTTCTATTTATTGGAGATTTTCGTTTAATTGAATTATAAACATCATTTGTTTGAAGAAGTTGTCTCAATCCGAGAACTGTTTTGGGATTTGTCCTTTGTTTGCCTAGAGTTATATTTACTTATAAGTACAGTAAAATTAATTAACTCCTTGCAATGGCACTTCAATGACAAACGTAAACAGGGCTTGTTGATTTAAAGCGGAGGTGTGCGATTTTTCCCATACGGGATTACTTATAACTAAACCAGAATTTATATTGACTAATTAGAAATTGATACGTTGATGGGCTTTTCTCGTGTTTGCTTATTACCGATTTCGCAAGCTACTTCCGTTCAAGCGTATTATTTACATGTATTGCTTGCATAAACACCTAACGATGTCTTAATGCCATCGAAAGAATAACTTCAATTTGCACTCTAGTTGGCATTTAACGCCTTACTTCAACTGTTTTACGCTGTTGTTGTCCGTTTTTAAACTTTCGAATTGTTTGCACACATAGATTTTCATTTTCTTTATTGTTTTAACCAAGTGGTCTACGCAACCAAATTTAAAGTGTTGTATATATATATATATATATATATATATATATATAATTTTGTTTAAGAAATATAATATGTCAAACGCGTCTGAATTCTAATTGAAATAAAATTGCTGAGACGGCATTCATTTGATTACTAATGCGCAAATATTCTTCTTCTAGACGTTTAAAAGCAGTTTATAATGTTTTTGTTCCTGCATTGAATTTATCTTCAATACCTATTAATATTTGATCATCTATAGCAGCTGGTAATAAAGTTAATTTCTGTACATCATCAGCAAAATTCTTCTCGATGCAAAACGCTTTAAATTTCAAAACCCAATTAGAAAATGCAGAGAGTCACGTTGAGCGTCAATGTTAATTAACAAGCGGTACAAAACTTTTAAATAAAATGTTAGCTTTACAGATGTAGCTTATAGACGAGGATTTTGGTATTTCTTACTAATGCATTCATTATTCTCTTTAGCTGTTTAGATATCAAGTGCCTGTCACTATGATTTTTATCTTAATGTTTTCATATATATATCCAGCGGTATTTTTAGTGATACCGAACCTATTCCCATAATTTTTATACCGCCAGCTACTAGTTGTAACCGAGCCGGCTTTTTAAAGAGGTCGGGACTGAGATTAAGTTTTTACGGAACAAACAAACTGAGTTTAGTGACAAATCTTAGTAAAATTGGCAGAAACGCATTGTTGGTCTTATATTTTCTTGTTTCATTTTCATATAATTGTTGTTTCTATTTTCAGTTGTTCAGAATCGATCCGTTTGCTATAATGATGAAATTATTTCTTGTCGTATTCATTACAATGGCCAGTGAAGTCCCGAGAGAATTAAATATCAATCCTTACATTGAATTAATGGTCTTATTAATCTATAAAGCCTAATTGTTGTTTCCAATGTTATTCCAAAATCCATTGCTCTATGTTAAAAAATTACTGTATCTCTCGAAGACTCTAATTAGTGGTTTAATCAGAACATGTAAATATGTACGTATAGTTTATGTTCACATGCAAGATTGTTTTTAAACTAGTCTTGTTAATATTTCCATTTTCGCTGCATAGTTCGGCTAAGAGGCGTCTATCTCAACATTTACAATGAAGAGCTGGTTTTTTACACCATTTTCACTTTTATTCATAAATTCACAATTCATATTCAGAAATATACATCTCACATTCAGAACTCCAAAAAATATTTCTTTACATGTATTCCATACTCTAGCCTATTATGGCAATTATTGAAAAGTTTTTGCGGAGGAGGAATGACAAGTATTAAGCGATTTTGGTAAAATCTTACTTCACATATATGACAAAATGTTAATATATTTTGTTTACTCATGGTGAACATAGTTTCAGGTTTCTGAATAAGAAATGCACATTTTTGAATATGAAATATAAATTTTTTAGTATGAAACTGTTTTTCTGAATATCAAATGTAAATTTTTTACTATGAATGTAAATTTTTGAATTAAATGTGAAAATTGTGTATTATGTATTTCTAAGAAAAATATTATTTTTTGAAAGTCAAGAATTGTAAGATAACATTTTTTTGTACTCTAATTATAATTGAAATGGAAAAGACTTAAGGTCTAGCAAGAACTTTGTTTCCAAAATACTTTTTAATGAGTAGAGATTAAAAAAGTGTATTCTCAAGTAAGAGAATTGTAGAAATTTAAACATGTAAAAATTCTTATTTGATTGAATTATTGGCATCTGGGAATAATTCTCACACCATGGATCTAAAGAGTTGAATTCAGTTATGAAATCAGATTGAAGCTCCACGCTGAGTCCATTCAATTATCAATTAGAGATTTTAATTTCGCATAAATTGATTTAAGCTGCACCATTAGTGAGTCACGTTATTTTAAAAACCATGGCTGAAAAAGGTTAGTGAACTATTTTTAATCAATAAAATTTTTAAAAAAAAATATTTATTGTTTGATTCTAACTTGGATTTACTAATCTATAGGGTAAATCGATTTAAATTTGAATTCAAGAAAAATTTTAACGAAGAATTTTTTTTTATTCTTATGTGTTCTGTCAACCTTGCATTTATTTATACATATATGTGGATATGAATGATCCCAAAATGAAGTCATGATTAATGTGTTTACTACAATGGCTACATAATTTTTATTTTATTTTGAAAACAACCTGTAAAATTACTTTGATCCCAGCATTTGATGTGAACATTTAGAAACTAAAGTTTTCCATAATAACAAAAAATGCAGTTTTAATGTTTAAATTTTATTGCCAACGGAAGAATACAAGCACCCATACCCTACACAATCATGTTGATTTGATAAATTTTTCAAACGTGGCCCTTAAATATAAGCCTTTTGTTCTTGCTCTTGTTGCAACACTTAGTAAATAACTGGCATCTCTTTTATTGACGCAAACCGTGCTTTGTTGATTTGCATTTCCGGGGGTGTGTTTGTATTTAATTAGGCTTTATAGAACTAGGTTTCAATTCTATTTCGCATAATTTTCTATCTATTTTCAAATTATCTTGATTCAAAGATTCTAGAAGACAATTGAAAACTCTTAGAGAAATGATTTTTTGTGGTTGGTTTCTACCTAGTTAGAAGGTCATCATTTGTGAATAGAACCGTACTTAAGGCATCTTTCTATAATTGTGCGAATGGTGCAATAATGTTACAAATCAAATTCATTTTATTAAATTTTTTGCTTTTAAATCTAATACAGTTTTCCATTGATTGAAGCTTTTAGTGAAATTTTCTCTAAAAGCCTCAAAATTTAAGTAGTTTAATGTCACAAGCTTCTTCTTTAATAATAAATCTCATTGAAACAGTTTAATAAAATGAATTTTGGAAAAAAATTACTTATAACATTATCGCTTCAGTCCCACAAAGTCAATATATTTTTATCATGATATATTTCGATAAATACTTTTAGTAGTTAAATGTATTTAATACTTCTTTGAGCTCGAATCAGTTACGATTAGGTTTCTCCACAAGGTCATCATATTTGAAAAAATTTAAAAGATTTTAGTTATATATTCTCCTGCCCGATGCATCTTTATAACGAATCAGGTACATTTTTATGCCAAATCAAGATAAGTTTTCGGAATATCTCTCTTTTACATTTAGCATAGTATGTTTAGTGAAAAGGTTCGAAAATTTGGGATATAAGACCTGTACCAGAACGTAGGGTTGCCTTCTGCATATCATGTGTTTGTGCAAAAAGGGTCTAATTCTTAGAAATATAATTGCTTGTTGGTCGTCGTATGCTCAATCCAAGACAGATTTAACTCTGTACTTAAATGCTGTAAAGAGGAAACGGACGATTATTGATGTTGTATTATACAGTATGTGTTTCTTTTCTTGCTTTTAATGGTAAGCAAAGAAGAGCGTGAGACCTTCCACTCTTAAGACGATATATAACATAGCCCACTCCTAGTCTTCTGTCACAGCATGGGTTACACAGTTCAGTTGAATTTAGGCTAAGGAATTACTTCGCAATAGGTGTGTTTCACAAAAGATGAATCGAAACTACTTTTATTTAATACTTGTTTAATCGTGTTGTTTTAGTGAATTTAAAGTTAAGATGCAACTTTGAAATTTCGCAAATTGCGGAAATCGATTCGTTTTCTTATTTAGCCTTAATCAATAGTAGGTAGTAAACAATAGTACCTGTACAGTACATGAAAATATTCCCTGCATCCATTTACATTATAAACATAAGTAGTATCTAATTCGATTTTCTATCCAGTGTAAACAAACAATCCAATTGGTTTTTGCTGTTGATACCGGAACCTTTATATTTATCCGTTTCCTTTAGGGTCAGATAGTCAGCTTGTTGGCTCTCCGAAGGATCTACCGGAATCCGATATGAGCATGGTCTTCGAGATCGACTTTGTCAACAAATTTTCCTCCACGATGACGGTGAATCGAATTCCGTGTAGTAAGTGTTTATCAAAATAGATATCCTGACAAAAACTTAATATCACTTCCTCTCTAAAAATATTACAGTTGTTTTTTATTTAAAGGAATTTCTTTAACAAGAATGGTCTCCTGGTATCCTAACCTACCATATAATGTAGATCATTATAATTGTGGAGCCTTACAAAATATATCGACAGAGATCAATATTGTGATGCATAGAATCATTGCAATGTTGCTACTTCTCTTAAATTCAATTCTAAGGCAAGCAACTTTTAACTTCGTTGTCTTTAAGATTCACAAAATATTATCACTTTAAAATTTTACAATCATTTGTTGGAAAACTGATTAACTAATGAACTCTGAACTCTAATTCTTGCTTTGTTTAAAGTATTATTTAGGAATGTTTTACCCATTCAAAAGATTTGAAACTCATAGCTAGTGAGAGTATTTTGTTGTAAATATTTAAGAATAAATATGTCAATGGCCTTAAATGTTAATATAATTGGGAAAATCGCGTAAGAATACGACTTCTTTGTGGCTGATATGGCTTATTTAGATCCCCTGCACTGGACGAAGTCTGATATAATTTTGTGGCTTCGGTTCTGCGCCCATGAATACAAACTGCGTGACTTGAATTTCAGTGAAGCACCGGAAACTGGGGAAGAACTCTGTTCATGGGAAACTGACCGATTCAATTCCCTCACTAAATTTGGAACAATTTTAAACGAGTGTTTAAAGTCACTCATTAAAAGCAGTAAGTTGCTTTGAACCATTTCGAAAAAAATTACTGTTTTAATTCCTGTCAATTTCAAGTTCCGTCTAAGTGGGCGTGCACCAACATTTAAATAATGTACTTCATTGAACTTTTAAAATTTGGTGTCGATTAGCAATATATATATATATATATATATATATATA
>CABFPE010000446.1:291789-311905 GCA_900660155.1 Hofstenia miamia
TATATATATATATATATATATATATATATATTCATGCTTTTTCAGAGCAAATTCAATTAATGCTTTTGGCACAGTGATAATTCGATGTCAAATTCAACAAATAATTAGAATTACAATTTTTTATCAATTAATTTTGCACATGTTTTAAAAATTATAGAAAAATTTCATTAAATATACAAAAACATTTGAAAAATATTTTTTTAAAACTACATTTTTAAATTCCCATAATATTGTATTTCTATGTTATATTTTTAAGCTCATGGGCGCACACAAGTTTTTGCTGAGGTGACATAGAATTAATCATCCGCAATTATTTAAATTTAATTATTCAAAGTTATTGAACGAAAATAAGCAAAAAGCTAATTATTGACATTTTGAAACATTTGCTGTGGATTAAGTTTCTAAAACTGCTCAATAACGGCATCGATATCTAACTCTTTGCTTTGAAGATGTATATTCGAGACACCGACACATAGCCCTGTAAAAAATTTGTACAAAATATTCCATTTGTAGCGTTTTATTGATATAATTTTCTTAATATCGAAATAAATAATATTTTACAATACTAATTTCAATAATTTTTATTTTCCTATATACAGACAAATATATACTAGGTGACAAAATTTCAAATCGTAAATATTTTTCATTTATCATGAATGTCCTCCATTAAAAAAACTTACAATTATATACACTTTCCATAGTAATATTAGGAGCATTTTTTGTAAAAAATAAACCCCTCAATGTTTTGAGGAAGTACATACACCATGTGGGTCCTTCGGGTGTGCACCTGGTGCTTATGAAAAATATTGACTAATTTCTTAAATTAAAGTTGTATCTATATATTTATGCCCATAAACTGTGCATAGTTTGCTTAAATACCCTTTTAATTCTTAATGAAATTTCTCCAATTAAATTTATTGCTTATTGATTTATATTGGTGTGTATAGAAAATATGATTTTTTACTTAGTCTAGGGCAATTTTATGCAAGTTCTACTGCATTCTAAATATAAAATAGTATTATGCAATGGGAACCACGTGACAAAGACGACAATTACATTGACAATTGACCCTAAATATGGGTGCAGCTGCCTCTCATGCACGCCCTTTCTATCCGGGTGTTTATGCCATGACCGATTTGATAAGAAATGATTTCGGGCGTAGGTACATCAAAGAAGACAAAATAGAATTTTAGTTCGCATAATGTCAAAGTGTTAATAGTTTTAATTAGTTGCTTTATATAAATAAATGGGGGATGTTATTTAAGTCGTTATTCACTCAAAATTATGAAGGACATACTGGCCTATTACCGGAATAATTAAATAACGAGTGTATTTGATTTTTAAACTGAAAAATGAATATATAAATTTAATTATATTATGTATTAATGACTCATCCGTTAATTTTAGTTATTAATTTATGTTCCTATTAACGCAGTAATTCCTTACATAGATGATAGTTATTTAAAAATACTTATGACGGTTTGAAAATATGGATTTTAAATCGGGGAGTAGAAATAATCTTAAGATGGAATTAGATCGAGGTAATTTGAAAAATCGGTGTAAATCTAATTACGATAATGTAAATAGAATTATTTGGATGGAGAAATCGAATTACGGCGATCATCTTTTTTCCGTTGATTTATCTTTGTTAGTTTTTTGAGTGGACCTCCCGTTGGGGATATTCCTAAATACTGTATTAATGGACAACAGAAATTGTTGCATGGTATTAGTTGACCAATTACTGCGTACCTCCCTGCCTCGAAAATAGTTGTCTTTGCGATTAATTGACTAAATCAAACCATTGCCGTATCTCTTGTCTCATTAAGCTCTCATTATTTCTGGCCTCCTATTTCAATTAAATTTTACTGCACCGCACGATGTCCAACCCGCCCGCACAATCCGGGTACATTATGGATAATGTTTGCAAAATCTCCTTCTCCGGTCAGTTTACTCTTATTATTCACAAAAAAATAGTTGTATATTTTTTTATAATCTAACATTTTTCAACCTTTGCGTTTATTTGCCTACTATAGTTCGATTTAAGATAAAGTTCAGGAAGGAATAGTTGCAACATTATTTTTTCCTTTTTAAATTTCTTTATTTTTTACATTTATTTGAATTATATTAATACAGCATGCTTTAAAATATCCTGACATAATTTTATTTCATTATCTGTTTTTATTTTTACTAAATACATTTATTTATTTTTCCTTTATTACGGAAATAATTTTTTGATGCAATTTTGAATTTTTCGTAGCTGTTTCTTGATATTTATATTATTTAATTTTAAAGCAAAATAGTTTTATTATAAAAAATACATGTTAATTTTTTTATTCTAATGAAATATATTGTTGGCATCTGATCCGCCAATGTAATTTTAGGTTTTATGAAAAGAAAATATATTGATATAAATTAAGAAATATTTTTCTGTATTTAATGGTTTTTATAATTTCAAAGTTTATAAATTTAATGTAAATTCCATTTAAACAAGTCGTTAATTTAAAAAAAGTGCATAAAGAAAGTTTGTTTTTATACAATTATCTCAATTTATTTGGTTAATTTATAAAAGTTCTGACGACAGATTCATTAGTAGCAGTAATAAGATAAACCCCATCCCAACCTAAACTGTAATTAAGAGGTTAATTACATCTGCTTTGTGCACGTCAGAGCGTCCACAGTTGAAAACTGGATTTCTGTAATGCAATTTTCTTCCTTAATAATCTCATATCGGTTTAGATAACGATTCTGCCCAGCGAATCATCTCCAGTCCAGACACTTCTGCTTACTATCCAATCGAATCATCCACAGTACGGGTTAATTGTCCGCCACCCTCAACCAACTTCATGCGTTCTCAGTTTTTAACTGGTAAGTTGTCATTTATTAGTTTTAGTCATTTCTCCCTGCCTACTTATGTGATTTATGCTTAATTTTTTAAAATGAATTATGTTTGACTTTTGTGTTTGATAAATTTATAGTAAATTACATATTTTAAATTTTTTACAAGAAAATAGCTTAAGAAAGTTTGAAAATTAACTTTGAATTTGATAGATATTTAAAAATTTTTTATTTTATAGGAAGAGCCCTAACTCACTAATCGCTATTCATTTATTTAACTCTTATAAGTTATAAAGATAATATCCATTCCTATTTTTACAATATTATTCAACAGCCATAGCTATTGTCTCTTTTATATATAGATTTTATTTCAATAATTTTAAAAAACATGAAAAACAGATTTGAAACCCACTTTCATCATTTACTTCAACATTAAAAATATCATAAAATAGCGATAAAATTTTAATTAAATGCGTGATTTGCAGTCGAGAACATCAGAGTTGTTACTTTTCTCAATTACACGCAGTCATAAAACTTTTACAAAGCATCTGCATTTTTTAATAAAAATTATGAAAAGATGTATTCTAGATTCATTTTGGTGTACTAAAATTAAATGGACAAACTTTCCTATGTTAAATTTATAAATGCATAGCTTATTGTTTTTTTAAGAAATCTTGAAATTGTTAATATCTGAAATACTAAGCAGGATGTAAGCTTTAGTAGACGGAAAAGGCAAAGATGCACTAATTTTCCCAAAACTCAAGTTAATTTCAGATTTTTACTTTTTCATAAGTGCAACTCAATGCATACCTTTTAAGAATGATTAAAATTTCTGAAATTTTTTGAAATTTTGAATGATTTATCCAACTTATTAGATTACACAAATTCATTGTTCTTAGCTTTAGGGTTGGTCATTTGTGGTTTATGAATGAACCCTTATTTCGTGTGACGTTATTAAACGTCATAATATCTACCATTGAACGGAGGAGATAATTAAATGTGACTTTTTAAGTATTTTGTTTCTATTAGCAAATGAAATGCTATTTTTCTTTTATTAGTGTAATTCTCTTCGTGAAGAAGGCGGTATTATTATGTTAAAATGATTCTAATTCCGTAGTCACCGCCCCACAACCCTCCCCATACATTTCACCGACTATGTACTTTAAAAGTTTGCACTCTCATTAGAAATACTTCAATGGAGGCCGCGCAGAAATTAATAAATGCCACTACAAACGAGCCAGCCCTACCAATTAGCGGCATCGTTTGTTTTCTTTTACCTCTCATTGAACATCGCGTTCATTATTATAATTGATTCCTTAACCATTTAGTGGCAGAAATATTTCCACATAAATTTTAACTTCCGTTGTCCAAATGTGGCCATTGTTAAAATTTTAATTCTTGGCACTCTTTTATTTTAACTAATGCACAAGTACACTTCACGCGCTGAGATTATATCATTAATTTTATTAAAAACTTCTGCTTAGTTCTACGGAAACCTCACTGTCAAGGGTACGTGGATTACCTGATATTTTAAGCCTTAATTAAAATCTTATGTTTTTTAGTGACAGGCGAACTGACTTTACGTGTCCCATCATAAATTTCCTGTTTAAACTCATAGTTTCGTGCCTAATTTGAATGCTTCTTCCGCTAACCATCACCCTGTTAAAATGTCTCCTTGTTTTTAAAATCACTGTGTATGTTGTCTGACTTTGGCATTAGCTGGGAAAAATACGGTTGCTTATCGCATCAAACCTAATTTTCATTACAAAACAATGTTTTGTAATTATTTTAGTTGGTTGTTTAATTTTTGGTTTTACAAAAATGTTTTTCTTTCAGATGAATTATTCGTATTACTCATTCTATTCTACAAATTTTTGATTTTATTTCTCCTATTTTTTTCATTACCGAAACCTACATATCCAATAATGAGCAATCCAATTAATTTAAATATTTTTAAAATGAATTAATTATTCTATTAATATTTTTATTACTTAAGATCAATATTAATATAGGTATAAAAATTGCATAAAATTCAGTTTATTGTTTATTAAGCTATTGGATAAAATTAATCTAAAAATGAATAACCAATATACGTTGCATTGACATCAGCTATGCATTGAAATTATCTTTGCAAAAAAAATTGTTCAGCATTTTTTGCTAATTTAATACATTAGATTGAGCCAACAGTCTATATAAATATTTAAGCTAATTGAATCTGATTACATTTAAAATAATTATAACACCTACAAAATTACAAACAAATTTAGAGAAAAATAATCTCTCACTAATTTTCTAGAAATCTTCCTTTTTTAATAACCCATAGCAATTATTCATTTTAATATAAAATAAATATTTGAACAAAAGGCTTTTACTAGTAGCAATAATGATCATGTAATTGCAGTTTATGTTTTGTATTATTGACTTGATTGTATTTACTAGTCTGATTTTTTTATTTTATTGTTGATTATTAAAACATATTTTTTTGTTGATAATTTCTAATATATGCATTCAAATATAGTAAAATAATTTAGACGAAATTTTTAGGTGAAGAGCAGAAGAAAATGATGGAATACACACCTTTGCTGCCTCCTACCGCTTTCAGTAACTGCGGATATAACAGTGGATATTACCTGCCTCCTCTCCCCCAAGCTCCTGACCAAGCATTTGACTCTGATTACAGTTCGTCCTCACCCCCATCAACATATGCAGAACACCACGAATCAATGTCACAATTCAATCCTTATTATTCACAGCCGCCTTTGCCACAAAGTGAGTTTCCACTTTAACTTTTTGCTTAACCATGTATTTTTGTCTTTCTCTTTCTTCATTACAATACTTACTTATGAATTTAAACATCTACGGAAATATTTATGCCAACTAGTTTTTCAATTTTAATACTTTCTTTCAATCCGCCTACTCAGAGATTTGTCAACATTTTATAGTTTTAGTTGGTACAGGATGTATAAATGTCTTTAAGTTAATTGCCCAATATAATAATACAAAACCAATACAAGTAACACTAAACGTGGTGTTTTAGTTGAAACTAGTGACAGTCATTTATCATCAATACCTGAATACAAACTATTCGCGTTCTTTATTAGAATGAATATATGAATATATATTTGAAACAATGTGGCTTTGTCATTTCACAGAAAATATATTAGTACAATATGCGGAAATCCTATCAAGGTAATGGGATTTCTAAAAATTTTTATGTCAATGTTTGTGAGGATTCTGTCGCAGGTAGCATAAATTTTTTTTGCATTTTCTAAATTAGTTTTCATGATAATTTAGTTTTCATGTTATACATTTGATATTTAATATAATATTTAATAAAAATTATATAGGAATAACTCATGGATTAAAACTTTCAATATAAATTGAATCCTAATATCAAAAACCAATTTTTCATTTAGTCCTTGCAAAAAAATAATTTGTTGGGCATAGTGCTTTAATGTTGTGTGAATGTGATGAAGGCAATTCAAATATCTCAATTCATTACAATTTCTTTCTTTGATTTTAAAAAATGAGGTCTATCTAACTAAATATTAATTACAAACTGACAATTCATTATTTTTAAATGTTTTCCCTCAGTTGCTTTCTTATAAGAGTTGGATTGTATTTGGGCGAATTTATTGGTATGCTTTTTATTATTCTAAGCAACTTAGATTTATAAATTGTGTCTAGTAATCCATATACTGTTAACATTGCAAATTATTTTTACGTTATTTGATCTTAAATTCATGGAGACAATTAAACCAGTTTGATATTAATTTTGATGGGAGAATTTAATGGGTATAGGATTAGAAGAAACAACAAAAACTAAATTAGTGGAATTAATAATTTGTCTGAAGAAATATTGAGACCGTGGTCAAGACTCTAACTTTGAAATTTTTTATCAAAATACTCCTTGTTATATTATTCAAAAATTTTTACTAAAGTTTCAGTTTCGAGTACTTAATTTATTTTTTTTGGAAGAAAATTTGTCTCAAGAAAAGTAATAATTTTTATTATTATTAAATGATGCTTTACTTGTAACGAACGTCAAATGCCTTCAAAGTACCAAAGAATCTATGAAATAGCATTTAGGTTCCTATTTGGTATTCAAACATATCTGCTGCATAAATTCGAAATGAATATAATAATCTGCAACCCCTACAATAAGAATATAAATATAAGCATTGATTGGTTAACACTATCTGGTACAGGGGGTTGATTCCTCCACCCCCAAAGATTCTTTTAAATTTTTGCTTTTTAGAAATTCCGATTTGTCTGTGCTTTCTTAAATTTTACTTTTATAGCATGAGAAATATTCTGACAAAATTTGATGTAATTGTACCCACGTGTTCTCTCACTATTAGACTTTTGTCAAAAATATTTTCAATTTTTTGATTATGCAAGGTTGGGTTCTGACCAGAAACGACTGTTTTTGAGCCACATTTCGACATTAAATATCTTTTGTTAATTAAAGCCCCTCCATGAACACATTCCCCAGGTTTTATTAAATCACAGGGCATCATCAAATTTGGCCAATTGGAAAAATCGAAAACTTCAAAAAATGACCACTTTTTCGCTAACTTTCATTGAAAATGATGTTGTCATCAAAGTAATGATGACGTTATTAACTATTTAATGGCCTCATTTTGTAGATGAAGGATTGTTTTAAGACCTACATTTCATACAAAAATAAATATTATATTTTTTCTTAAGATATTCTAAAAATGTCCCTATGTGCATATATCTATACAAATTGTGTCTTCACAGTTAAACTATACGGTACGTGCTACTCTTATCAAAAGTTGCTTTTAGATATCTGATATTAAAACCCATGTATTTTTTTATTATGAGGGTAACAATTTCTTAATAATTTCAATTTAGTTAAATGCGAGTATCCAGTATTGCAGCACATGGGATGTCAATGGCCTCCCCATCCAATGAGCAATCCAGCTCTCATTTCTCCACAAGATGCAGGATTCTTTGGTTATGATCAAGGAAAGTGCTTCTCTCCCGATGTTTCCCCAAATCAAAACTCCTATCAGATGAACGTTGTTAGCTCTACGGGTTAGTGTTAACTAATCATTTAGCAAATATATCATTTTTTATTGCATGGCGTTTTCTATTGATATTGAAGATTTGGGTTTATTCTGAAAATTTAGAATTTAATTCTTAGAAAATTGCAGTGTTCTGTCTTTTTTATTGAATTCTATGTCGATATAGATGGCATTACACCTAATTTTTTCTTTTCAATATATAATTTGATAAATTAGACTTGTAAACTTCAATGAACTTGGTTAACCGCCTTTCTTATTAATAATCCATTTTCGCATTCATTGTAAACTTCTTCAACGAACTTTTGTTTATTTCTGTTACTTGGTTTCGTTTTATTTTCTGTTCTCTTAAAAAGGTATTTTGAAAATTGGTTTTTATAAGCATATTAATAAGTCTTGATCCAATTAAACTACTATTCGCATTGCAGTCTGGGATGAGCGAAACTATTGATAGTTTACAAGTATCCAATTATTTTAAATTACTCTTCAGTTTTTAAATTAAATTATAAGAATTATGTGGAAAAGCCAGTTTCACTTCCTCAGTCTAAGATAATCGTCGGATTGCTCTTTATGCTATTAGGAGCTTGATTCCGTTAATCGGTAGACGAATCTATTTGTTGAAATGATTAAGAATATATAAATTTTTGACATTATGGTCCACATTTGGAACAAATGTTCAATTGATTTTACTTAAATTTATGCCGTTATGTATGTTAATTTCTTACCTTAGGTACTGGTCCCATTCAATTATGGCAATTTCTGCTGGAACTACTCATGGACAAATCAAAACAAGACATTATTGATTGGACAGGGAATGGCTACGAATTCAAACTAAACGACCCAGACAGAGTGGCGACGCTTTGGGGAATGCGCAAAAATAAGCCTAAGATGAACTACGAGAAACTGAGCCGTGGTCTCCGTTACTACTACGACAAAAAAATTATCATCAAAACCCAAGGCAAGAGATATGTCTACAGATTCGTCTGCCAGATTGATCACCTCATCAACGGACCTCCCGCACCCGGCCAACTGCCGATGGCGGACCCAATCAAAGAGTAATCGCCATTTGATTTAATTGTCGCAACATTCCATTTTCAATGCAGGCGTTGAAATTTTGTACAGATAATTTTACGGCGATTTTGAAGAAGTTCTTAAAGCTGCTTATTTGTATGCGACAGAAATCGGCGAAGATTCTCATTGAACTTTTAATAATATTTGCAAATAATTTTTTATTTAAATACGTTGTAAGAATTTTTATATATGCGTACCTTATAAAAATGTTTTAGTAGAATTTGTAGATGATTGTAGAATTATTGTAGTTTTGGGTTTTCGCATTGAGGTGCCTCATGTTGGCTGTTTTTGCATAATTTAATTATTCTATTTTACTTCGTTTTATTTCTTATATATGTACAACATGTATATTTATTTTGCTAAATGTTAATGTATTATACACAATTTTTATTGTATATGCATCAAACAGCAGCAATTTCAACCTGAGTTTCCATTATTTGGAATCAAATAAGCAGATCATTCTCTAAGACATTGATGGGTGGAGTTACTCTTTAGGATTTTTACTTTAATTCATGTCTTTGATTTGTTGAGTATTAACTCTACATAAGTTCAACTTGATTTTCACATAGGAACCAATGCATTATTTAGAGCTCGGAATCACCAGACTCAAATCTCTTTATGTAACTCTTGTTTATCCGTGCATATATTTTTCTTAGAAATAGCTATGACGTCATAATTTATAACTTAAACCAATTTATTGAGAATAGGGGTGGATCCAACAATTCTAGTTACAAGTAGTGACACGTATCATTTTTTATAGCATGTACTATCCATTTGGAACAAATGTGTCAATTGCGTATTCTTCTTTTACAATCATAAACGAATTCCTATAACAAGAGAAAAAACGTACACATTTCTTTTCAAATCAAAGGATTTTTGAGAATTACAATTGTATTAAGAAAGGGGATTCATTAAAGTCATTTTAAATTTCTAAATTTAGCTTTTGGAATTTTCACTCCTTCATTTGAATCCGTAATTGGAGAAGAAATAAATTTTCAAGATTAAATAGGAAAAATTCATAATATTTTATAGAAACTATTCCAATTATAAAATGTTGGCATTTCTATGTTAAAAAATCTATATTTCTTAAGAGACCTAACATAACTAGATAACCTTATCTGTGGTGTAAATCATTTAAAAAATATATTTACAACTGTTTCTGTTACACTAACAAAGATTTCTTCTTGTGATATTTTTCCATAAGCAAATAGTAAAAAAAATTATCATATACCTGAAGTAAACTTACAGAGTCTACTATATCAGTAATTGCGAGCAATGTTTAATTTTGAGTGAGAAAATATCTCACTTGTGTAAACTACAAACAGATCAATGTCAATGCAGAATTTGTTTGCACGAAGCATTAACCCACTTGAGAGAGAAATTAATACACTTGTAGATTAGTTGACAAACAGAATAAGCCAGTGGAGAATTTTGAAAGAGCTGTTAGTGATGTTTGCACATGTCAACCACTAAGCATGGATCATTTTGAGATCAATAACAAAAGTAAATCCGTCCAAATAAACACGTGATTCACTGACTACACTCATCTTATCTCACAGTATGTCAATTAATGATGGCTTAATAATATTTTCCAAATAAACAATTTTACGCTTGTATATGAATTATGTTTTGAATAAACTGTTTTATAAGTGTTTGCATTATTGTTAAAAGTTGGCGCATTTTTCTTCTAGTTCCAAAAACTCGGTTTCAAAACTTTAAAATATTTTATCATGTGCTTGAAAAAAATATTATTCTACCAATATACTCACTTCGAATTTTAAGGAAAGGTGATTTAGAGATATTAATTAATCTAATTTTGACTCCAAACCTTCTATCGCAGCCACCTCTGTTGCATATAAATATTTATAAAAAGCTCGAATTTTAGAGATTCTGACTAAACCAAAGAGAAAATTTAGAAGAGGATCTCCTTAAAATTTTGGTTGACTCTACAATTTCCGTTGTTTTACATATTTCTATTCGGCTGCTATAATTTTGGAACTGAAAATTTTTNAATATATATATATATATATATATATATATATAATTAATTGTAACTTCGGAAACAACGATTTCAAAATGAACAATATATATTGAAAAGACATTAACAATTTGGTTGAAATCACTTGCTATTTTTGGAAACTATGCTATAGGCCATTTCTAAGGCTAAGATTTTATTGAGCATCCAAGGCTACAATTATTCCATTTAACGAACAGTGATTAGCTAGTTTATAGTTGAGTTGGCTGTTGGGCATTTTCACCTGAGCCTGTTCCAAATTTGCTGCTGTTAAGAACCCATACACCAATGCTATTTTTCAAAATCGCTGTCTTAGTAAGCAAAACTTCAAAAACCTGATCTACCTTGCACTCTGATAGGAAAAATTTCCGAGTAAAATCCTATATATAACAGTTTGGATTTATGAGACCAGTACTACTTTGCTTACAAACAATCAGGAAAGTAGAAGAACAATGAAAACACAATTGATTTCTAGTTTACAAAGAATGATGTTCTCCATACGTATCCAAATGTTGATGGTACTATTTGACTCAGAATGTGTAATGTCATTTGAAGATTGAATACTGTTTCAATCCTTTCTCAATTACTAGAACTTCAAGTTTGGTAATGATAATCATACTGATATCATGATGCTACAGTTGCTTGTTATTGTAATCTACATTGAATGAGAAACTAATATATTTATTATTCTTTGCTCAATACTTGATGATTATTATTGCACTAATTTTCTTTTAATTGAATATGCTAATTTGTGAGCATAAAAATCCAAGGAATTCAATAACTAAGAAAGTAATTGTCAACTTTGTGTGTATTTACATACAAAGCTTCTGAAATTACGCCCAATACAATATTAATAATTTCAAAAATAACTAACTATAAAACTTGTGAAAATTTTTTTTGTAAACTCAAATTATACACATTAATTTCGTTAAATTTAGAAACATTGCACACATCAATTCAAGTGCCCCCCCCCCCATTCCTATAAAAAATGAAGAGAGTCAGTGGGACCTGAATAATTTTTAATCGATTTTTGTGCGTACAATCTTTTGAATATTTAATATCATGATTTCGTTTTATCTGCGTCCAAGATCTAAGCAGCGATACGGCTACAAAAATGACCCATTTACCAGTGCCCCAATTTACCCTATATAGAAACTAAGACTTGATTATGCATACATAACTCATCTATATAGTCGATCGGAAAACGCCTCCTATATCGTAAAACATTATGGCAAATGAAGAAATGCGATTAGGACAAACGACAAATCTAAATTGCGATCATAGCCAATTTTTTTTTAACCACTTGACCCTGTTACAAAATTGATCCGAGTATCCAACTTTCAGATTCTTTCCCTGTCAAATACATTTTGCGAAAAACCGCACTTTGACAATATTCTTTAGGATCCCATTCGTAAATATTGGCCCCAATTAATTCTTATTACAGAATTTCATGATAGCAATTATTAGAGACACATACGAATTTTGTATTGCTTAATGATGTAAAATTAGACGTATTTTTACATTTAAGGAATAGTTTTAGCAAAAGTGACATCTTACTAGTCTAAAAATAGATGCATGTAGCAAGCCGCACTTTAATTTTTAAACAACTCTTGTAATTTCACGCAAGTTTCATAAATCTCCCGTTTTTATCATAAATCTCGAACTTTTTTACTTAGGAATTCCGGTTCTTAGCCATTTTGTGTTAACAGCTCTTGTACTGTAACTGGCGAAGTATGTTTTATTGGCCCAATAATATAGACAATCGGCCTCTCCACATTAAGGATCATTTAGTGATTTAGCATTGAACAAAAGCAAGATAACACTTTTCGTCGTGTGCACAGTTAGTGACAGTTAAAACTGAACGATACCAACCGAACCATGCTAACCGAGCTCACTTCATATTAAAAAATGGTTCAAACTCAAGTGGACTTTTCCCAAGCGCAAGATCGGAGTGGGCATTCAGCTTAATTCAATTGTTAATAAAGCTCAGTAGATTTTATATGTATTATCTCGCTCTATAACAAATTACATATCATGTACAAGAATTTCCAAATTGAACTATTTTGATGTATTAAATAATCATTGATTGCTATTTTCACATAGACCGAATATACCTAAAATCATAAATATACTTAGCTAATGTTTCAATAATTAGAATAATTCATCGCGATATCGTAATGATTTCATTAATTCACGGGTGAATCGTTAAGAACACTTAAAGTAGAACCTAATCTAGACAAGAACATTGTCATATAAAATGATTGCTATACGTTTGTTATTATAATTTTAATATACAGTTTATTCAGACGACATTAAAAATGTGTTACAAATGCGAAACAAATATGATATGTTTGCTTATAAAAAATTCAAGTTTGAATCACGAACTGAAATTGTCTGATGTTTGAAATGACAGTGGCTAACATGTTTGTAAATGTTGATTAAAAGAGGCATGTTGCGATCTGCTATTATTCTCTAGAGATTCTCACAAGTGTTGTTTTAGCTCAGTCTACGACTGCCAATGATTGACAGCGGGCACTTGTCATCTCATTATCCAATTCTAATTTACTATGGCTATTTGTATGCTATTATTTCTTACTCCTTAATTTTTTTAATAACAAAGGAAGATATATAACAGAAAACAGAGTTTTGAAAATTGAATTATTTCAAGTTGATTTAGCGTTATGACGACCAATTTTTTTACTGTGACTTCAAAATTACTATTTTTTTATTTTGATTACTGTTATTGTTAATTTACATTGACAAATAATCTATTTCAGAAAATGTTTGAATTATATACTATCTGAGAAGCAATATATAAATTATTTTACCTGCAAGCTAAAATAATAATAAAATTTCAAAAATGCACAATTTTGTAAATTTGATTCCAAAATTGTCTCATGTTATTATATTTTTATATGATGATTTTTTTCTACATGTATTTTGCATTTAATTTTACATTTTGGTTTATCACATGTTCCTTTGTTAACTGCAGAGAAATTTAATGGATTTTAAACCAGGTTGCACCATTAATCCTTTTCCCAAGCATACTAAGTATTTTTTTTTAAATATTTTAGTTAGTGCAGCCATCTTATATAAAACAGGTATTTAGCCGTCATTTATTAAATGTATCTTCAAAAATTTAGATTTGCCATTGTCATGACCCTGATTTAGTGCCATAAGAAGTTGAAAAATGGCATCAATAAAATCTAATTCGGTATAAACATAATTAAGTTTCAGTTGTTACATTCATCATAGTTTTTCACAAACTTATCCTTCAAATGTAAGCTAGACTTTGCAGTTCCATTTTAGCACCCTGGTGTCAGTATACATAATTTTACCATATTTTACGCATATTTATCCAATGTATTGTCATGTAGCAGCCTCAAACAAAACGACAATTAAACCCACCCAGGCTAAGCAAAAATCCAAATCTATGAAAAATATATAAGACAGAATTCATTCTGTATGTTAATTTAAATAATTTGTAAAAAGTTAATTTATCAAATTATATAGAAGATGCAAAGTTCACGGCGTTTTTAATAATTAACTCACTAATTCTGCCTCAAGCCTATTGTTGAAAATATGAAACAAAGTTTACCATGTTTTATTCACCTTATCTTCTATCCTAGAGATGGAATCGGATCGGGTCGGAAACGGATCAGATCTAAATCTTAAGAAAATTTCGGATCTGTTTCGGATCCAAAAATCCTTAAAAATTTTATAATTGTACATTGTATGCATTACGAACATTTTAATATTGAATCCCACTATTTAGGTGTACTAATAATCTCAATCTAAGCAAAAATTTTTAATTGAATTTCATTGTTCATACAACAGGTTTATAAAATTGGTGACGAATATTTCAAATCTAAAAATGCAATTTATGTTAGCCATCACATAGGGATAAAATTGTAAAGGAACTAAAAACAATTTTTGTATAAACTTGCAAATGGAAAAGCAGAATTCTGAAAATGTTTCTCTTTAATATGTAGCAAGTCGATTACCTAAGCTTTTGCAAACCACTGCCAAACTGTAATGATACTAAAATAATTTGGGATGCAATTCAATCAAAAAATCTCATATAAATTGCACTTAGTGTTCTGCGGCCATGGCCGCAGCCACTGCTTAGCCCGTTAGCCAGCCGTAGCCGCGGCGAACAGCCGGCTACGGCAAAATAGCCACTGCTAACGGCCATCTACGGCCAAGATATCGGCTAAAATTCATATATGAAAATACAAATTTTCAATTGATTTCAAGTTGTTTCAGTTTTAAATTCTAATCATAAAAGTGATGATATTGTATAGGTATGACTATCACAAATATATTTTAGTTTATGTGTTGCCTAAGAAGTATAGAGGATGCATTGCAGGATTGTTGCATTGAAAATTTCAGTATTGCACTTAGTAGTAGTAAACAACACAGACTATGGTAAAAAAAATCACGGCTAACGGCCGACTACGGCTAAAGCATTGCGGCTAACCCTGTCCTCCCCGGTATATAGTGCTGGGCGCTAGCCGGCTGAAATTCGGATCTGTTTTGAATCGAAAACTAAAATTCTTTAAAAAATTCCGATCGGATCGGATCCGGATCACAAGGCTTCGGATCCGATCCTAAAATGTTGGATCCGATTCCATCTCTGTTCTAGCCATCATTTGTAGTCTTAATTTTCATGCCTTATTCAGATTTTGCTCATAAATCTATGTATTATTTGGCAAGAATATCTATTGGTGCATGATTGATTCAATATGTATTGAACCACTAATAAAATCAGTTTTGTTTGTAAATGATGGAATTTTGCAGATTAGTCGTACTTAGTACTCTTAAAATACAACTAATATCATTTTATCAAACTATGCATAATATTTCCTAAGCATTATATACATGCATATTATATATTTTTAATTTGTAGTGCTTAATATATTTTGTAGCACTTTTGTAATATAATAAATTTTGACTCATTTTTATATTATTATATCTATAAATTTAAATAAAACTGCAAAAATTAGTTGATCAATTAAATTCTACCAGAGAAAAATGGCGATGCGTTCATATATTTTGTGGAAAATTTACCGATTTCTCATCCGAGCTAAATAATACGACTGTAGCAGTCCAAACTCAAATACTAAGTCTTTTAAATACAACAAAAGGCCTTAAACCCAAACAATTATAGACCCATTTCTATTACACATCATTTCAGCAAGATCTTTGAAAAACTGTTTTATTTTCAAATAAATGCATTCTTAAAATCTGTAAACATCTTATCACATAAATAATTTGGGTTTCTCAATGACCATAGCACCAATTCTATAAAGGCTAATATATTTCATAATATATTCAGTGTTGTCGCATTATTAGATTTGAGTAGATGTAGAAAAATTAAACAATTATTTTACAAAGAATCAACACTAAAACTAAATATTGAAAAAACATAATTTATAATTTTCTCATCGAAGGCACAAAGAAATCTAATAAATGATATAGAAATTAAGATAATAAACCAACAAAGCAAAGTGAGTCAGTCAGCTATTTAGGTGTTGAGATAGATAATGAATTAAAATTTGAAAAATTTCTACTGAATAAGATTCAAAAAACGACTGCAGGCATTAGATGTCTTTATCACTTATACAATTTAATATCAAGCAATTATCGTAAGCAACGGATACATGCATTCTGCTTGCCTCATTTTCAATACTGTTCTTTTCTTTTAACTAACCTATATTCGAAACATCGTATGCTTCTATCAACGACATTTAATTGTTGTATAAAAACTCTAAGCTTTGCACACAAAAAATGACGAAATATCAGTATATCGCAATAAATATAAAATATTATCTCTGTTCTACCAGATTCATCTGCATATGCTATCTATCTTATTTAAATTCAAATCTCTACAAACATCTCTCCTTTTCCTTAATGACTATATTAAATGAAATGAACGATCGCAAAAATTTCTGTGTTTAGATAAAAATTATAATGGCTTTCATCACATGTCAATTAAATCGTGGAATAATTTAGATTATGAAACGCGAATAGAAAAAAACTATAAAAAGTTCAGAAAAAAATTAAACAATTTCTCCTAATAAAACAATATACAGTAGGGGACGGTAATACACTTCATGCATACGAAATATACATCCAACATTGCGCACCTACACAAACATTCACACAAACATTGACTATATTATTATATATTGTACATATTAATTTGTAGTAAATTATTTGATTATATTTATTTTTTTGTATACATTATTGCGCAATAAATTTGCCTTGACTCTTATTATTATTATTATTATTATTATTATTATTATTATTATTATTATTACTATTATTATTATTAATATTATTGTTATTATATATTGTGTTTACTAGCTTTCTAGCTTTAGATGTGTTTATATTATATTTTATCTATAATTTTTGGCAAGTAAATTGCTTTTTAACTATTATTTATATTATTAGGTTTTAAAAATAAGCTTTATGGAAATAATAAACAAATAGCAAAGATTTTAGATTAAACTTTTGCAAAAATGGGAAATTTTCATTTTAATTCTCATGATACATGCAAGAACGTGTTGGCCAAAAATCTAAATTTAATTTTAATTGAATTTCTTCTCATGATTTAATGAAAGTAGTCAAAGAACTAGACCCAACAAAATCTTGTGGTTCAAGTAATCTACCATACTCATAATTAAAAAATACTTATATATATTCTAAGAATACATCCTGTTAGCTTTCAATCAATGCATTAATGACAATAATTTTCACGACGTTTTCAAATATTCGGATATTTCACCACTATATAAAAAGGAGATCCTCTCGATCCACTAAATTACTGACCAATAAGTATAACGCATACATTTTCTATCAATTTTCTAAAATTTTAGCTGCCCAAATATAAAAGTATTTAAAAGACAATACAATTCTATCAAAGCATCAATTTGGATTCAGACCAAAATTCAGCACTACTGATGCCATGCTCTCAAATACCGAAAATTTAAAATATAATCTAAATAACAATCTTTCTACGGCTGCTACCTTTTAGACCTTAGTAAGGCATTCAATTCTATAGATTTTAACGTTTTAAAAGCAAAATTATTTTAACAGGGCTTCAGTCATTTAGCTATACATCTTATAATGCATTTTTTGCATGATCGAAAATAGCGTGTAAAATTGGACGGAATTTTTTCAGACTATATAACTGCAAATCTTGGAGTTCCACAAGGCACAGTATTAGGGCCTATCTTATTTGCACTCTATGTAAACAATCTGTCTTAATAATTAAAAAAGGGAACTATTTACAAATACGCTGATGACACATGTATTATTAGAACATCGAAAATCCATTTGACGCTACTAAGTTTTTGACTAAAGAGGTTGAATCACTGATTACGTATTTTGATAATAATATATTTAAAATTACTGCAAATAAAACTCAATTTATTATATTTGCACCATAGGAATATCAAAAGATTTCCGAAAATATCAAAATTAACATAAATAAAAATGTAATTCAGCAATGTAAATCAGTATGTTATTTAGGAGTAGCAATTAATCAAGATTTAAAATTTAATGAGATTTTGTCTTTAAAATTAAGAAAAATGGCATCTGGAATTAAATTCTTATATCACTTACGGCACCTAGGGAATTCATATCATAAATAGTGTATTAATTCTTTTGTAATAAGAGAATTTAGTTATTGCTGCTTTCTCTTTCAACATATAACTAATAGAAATAGAACATCATTATCAAAAATGTACAAGTAGTCTTTGAGACCATTCAATTATATCCCCAAACACGAATCCATCAGAGACTTAATATCAACATAAGATACTATCACCTTTATATTATATCCAATATCAATCACTCTGCATAATGCATAAATATGTTAATAGCTTAAATTCCTTTAAGTTCCTAAATGAGTTCCTAAAGCACAATCAAAGAAACAAAAAACTTTTTAGCAATATCAATCGCAAAGATTCATTTACATTTATGTGTTCGAAATTGTGGAATGAACTAAATGTGGAAATTAAAACTAAAAAAATTATAAACATTTTAAGAAAAAAATAAAGGAAATCTTACTGAAAAAGCAATCCTTAATTGGAATTGCAAATGAATTAAGCACCTGGACTTCAAATTATATAAATTTTAAGCCCTTTAAGTAAGGTGCGTATTTATATTTTTGTATATTTATATTTGCTTGTGTGTATTGGTTTGTGTATTAGTTTGTAGTTCTTTATATTAACTTAAAGCAATAAATTTGCTTTAACTCTTATTATTATTTAGTTATATATTTTGTTTTTCCAAATGTAACTATATATTATATACTTGCTCACATCCAAACACAACACAGAAAGCCCTCACATCTATATTACTATCAAATTCAGTATTTTAATTTATAAACAACTTATTAGGGTAGGTATTTTTTTTTAAAACTAATCCTTTCCGAGGATATAGAAACAAATCGAGGTCCTATCCTAACTGAAACAGAAATTGAACTGAAGTTAAAAAACTATTTGATAACTTCAAATATATATATATATTTATATTTTTGTACATTTATATTTGTTTGTGCATTTGTTTGTGTGTGTTAGTTTGTTGCTGTTATAGTTATTAAATTAAGCAATACATTTGCTTTAACTCTTATCATTATTATTATTTCATTTATTCTCACAGCTTCATGCTGGTATCCCTCTCAGCTCGGGGAACTCACCAGTTCCCGGGAGTCTGAGAGCTTTCCTCAGGACTCTAGCTGTTCCTAACAATGCTGCCTTCTGGGCTACTGCTCCTCTCCACTTTGGTACTCCCAACTCCTCCAAGTATCTCTTATGCTTCTTACTCACTGCTCCTTCTTCAACTTCCACAGACATTCTATTTCTTCTGCCAGCTCTCTGTACTTGTCTATCTTCTATTTCTCCTTGCTTTCTACATTCCTATCCTTTGGTACTGCTATGTCTATCACTGTTCCCAATCCATGCTGCCTGCTCAAACTCCAGTGAACAATTCTTCCCACCTTGTCATGCCTGAACTTATACTCATTCTGCGCCAACTTCTCACACCCTGCTATAAGATGATCTACTGTCTCCGCCTCGTTCTTACATAGCCTACACATATCACTTACTTCTGCTCTTCTGTCTATATGTTTCTTCACCCA
>CABFPE010000446.1:333946-357986 GCA_900660155.1 Hofstenia miamia
GCGCTATAATTATGCAATTTGCCGCTCAAATCCAAGGTCATTATTACGATCACTCATTTAGGAATGTAAACAAGCACATTTCATCAGTCGAGGCTTAATAATAGTCAAGAAAATACGAATACAGATATTGAAACAATATATGTTCTTTGAATAAACACATTAAAATATAACATAAAATAGCTTGTTGCTAATGCACATTCCAAAAATTTAATATTGAAAAATATTTTAATATTTTAGTTCAACTGTTGTTAAATGAGCAATATTAATATTTCATATTATAAATATTTCTGCATAATCGGATATTCTTGTAATTCTTTCTTAAATATTTTACAATGAAATAACTGAAATAATAAAAAGTTGTTCTAACACTATGCTACACGAACAACTTTTGTCACCAATTTTTGTCGCCAACAAAAATCGTTCGTGTAGCACCCCCTCCCCAACTTTTGTCCAAAACTAATTAAATGACTAAAGTTGTTCGTGAAGCATACCAAATCAACAACAAAAGTTGGCGACAAAAGTTGTTCGTTCGGACGTCAGAAATTGGTGACAAAAGTTGGCGACAAAAGTTGTTCGTTCGGACGACAAAAATCGGCGACAAAAGTTGTTCGTGTAGCATGGGCTTAAATCTTTGCGCACTGAGTTTAAGATAACGGTTTTTAATTTTATCGTTTGAGCGAATGTAAGTACAGCTTTAAGTCATTTGCTTGCAGTGGCGCAATCATTCAATTAATTTTAAAGCAAATCATAATGAATTATTCCCTATTATTATATTATTATATTTATTAATTGATTCTTGAATTTTGTTTTAAAGCAAAACTAATAGTTTACAATTTGTACATTTGTTTGGATATAAATTCATGCAATTAAGAATGAAATTCATTTCTTAAAAAATTATTAGGCAAGCACTGCTTGCCTTGCTTACACGCACGAGCCGCCTATGTATTCTATATGATCACCAGATTATTGCAAATATTTCTTGCATGTCTTAAGATAGGTATTAAATGCACATTCACAGTGCCATCTTTTGAAATAATTTGGAATATTTGAAACTCAAATTTCATGTAATGATCTAGTAGAGATGAATAATAGTTTCCTTAATTGTGGTTGCATTATGTTGTGAATAGGTGTATGGCCTGCTTATAAAACTTGGGTTTGTAATTTCATATTGAACAATGCACATAATATTACACTGTGATTAAGTCATTGTTGTTGGCTTGCACAAATGCATGGCAATTACATGCTATTTAATTATAGGGCTGAGACATAACAAAAAAAAATTAGACTTTATTAAGCTAGTGATCAACAGATTAGTCAAATTAGGGCTGCACAATTAAGGCAATCTAGTTTAGTGATAGATCTTCAGCAGATGCCATGTTGAATTGTTGAACTTCAGTTATCCTTCTGGGTCAGATTTAAAGACAATTAGTGTAATTACCTATCATTAATTGTTGTTTTTGGCAATTTAAGGGATCCATCAGGTTTTTGGTTCATTGATTTATGGAGCAAACTTCTACCAGTTGATTGTATAGAAAAATATTGTTCTTACTGTCACCCCAATGAAACACTGATTCTAAAATATGCCTAGAAATCAGTGAAAATATGGTGACTCATTGAAGCTGCCTTTGGATTCACTTTGAACACTAAATTATACACTGGAAAAGAAAAGCATTAATTTCACTACAATCTAGAACATTGCTTTGTCAGGCAGCTTGTGAAATCATGCAAATTCAACTCCAGAGATATTGCTGCTGATTATTTCCTCACCTTACATGGCTTAGCTATTTTGTTACCATCAATTATTTTATCACTGCTAGGAGCCATTCACAGTCCCATGGGTGAGGTTCTGTCAGAATGAAAAAGCATTCTGTCAAGTACAGTTTGTTGGTTTTTGACCAAGTAAATATCATCATTATGGTTTCCTACTTTCCATGACAAACCAACAATGTCATTCTTCTTTGGTCTCACATGCAGCTTGTGAAGTTGTATATTCTGAAATAAACAACACAATCCAGTGCTCATACTGGATTACAATTTTAGTAAGAAAAAGTCATTGAACAGTTCAATGAAAATGCAGGGGTTTATATGTAGGTGCAAAATGGTTCACTGGCCACTACAAATTTCTTCAACATGCTGGATACTGCTTCATTCAATGACTATTTGCTCAGAAAATAAAATGAATTCAAGTTTTCCCAAAAGTTTTATAAAGAACTCCACTAATCAATTAGTGAAAAAAATATTTTGAAATATGATTTTACACTAACAACAAAGGTCACCAAAGATACTGTATTATCACTGAGCTTAAAGAAATTCCCTACAAAAGGTTTGGGTGGTACACAACCTTCTATTGGACAATCTTCAATTTGTTCTAGAGAATGCAGATTGTTTTGCAGCAGTTGATTACCAATTATTTGTCCAACTCATTTTAGAGTTGTTTTGTAATTTTATTATAGAAAAATAAAAACATAAATTTCTCTATGTGTAATGGAATCAGGTGTACTGGAGGAATGTTTAGTGGGCAAAAACAATCTTTATAAAACTGCAAACACATTTTTAAATATTTTTAAAAATAGATCAAATTTTCATGCACATCAAACAACTGCTATGAAAAATAGAACATATCAATGTATGTCTTAACAAATTATATGCAACAAACTAAAAAATAATACCTAATACATTAAAATTTAGTTATTAATTAAGCATAAAAGGCAAATCCTGCCCAACCTTAAATGATTCTGCCAATTTAAAAAATGGAAACAGCTGTCCTCTCTGCACCCAACCCCCTGTTCCATTGCCTCTAGATGGAATATAGTGCAAATATTCTGATTTTATCTTCAATCTCATTTCATATCAAAATACTATACTTATACAATAGAGGATATTCATACAAAAGTGTCTGTTGGTTCTAAGTAAAACATTTTTGGCAAAAAGTAACAACCAAATTCGGCTCACTGAAATATCTTAGTTTTTCATCAAAGTAGGTTATTATAATTTAATAAACCTGTTCTCATGAATATGTATGTACCATGTCCTATATATATATATATATATATTTGAAATTTGATTTATTCAAATTCATTCTAAAAGATATTATTAAGCAAATAGGTTCAATTTCAACCCCAAGTATGATCACTGATAATTAAAGATTGTTGGAGACATGACTTCAATGAAATTTTAATTATATATTCCAATGAATAAATATATTTCTTTATATTGTATTTCAATAAATTTTCTATGTACTTTAGATCATTGAGAGTCAAAAATTGTGATCAAACCATTGTAAATAACAGTTAGAATTAAAAGCATTGATCTTTGCCATTTCCAATTAATTAGTATATTTAACAGCCCAATAAAATTCAGCTTAGATTTAATATAGAATTCTTAATATTTAATTTCTTTGTAGTTAGTACTTTATTCAAGTAGGTACTATATTTTTTTAAAATTCATTTGTTATTTGTAATTAATGTCTGATAAGACTCAAAATTAAATAGTATTTGTTGTTTCTGTGAGCAGCTTATTCTATTCCTCTTAACAGTGATTTAGTGTAATGCAATTGAATGCAATTTTCTAAATTCTCACATTGCTGTATATGTAGAATTCACCTCACAACAATAAGTGCTCTTAAGCAGTAATTACAAATTGAATATATTACTTATATTCTGGAAAATCATAATAATATATTTCATTGGTTTACTATTAGCAGTACAATAACTCAGAAATTCATATCATTCAGATGTTGAAACAATTGCTAATATGTATCTGTTTATCTATTGGATATACCAGCAGCAATAATGTAGAATTGTGGGGCACATCTAGCAGCTCAAGCAGTATGAAGGTTGTGGAAGATTACCATTGCTGAGAGAGACCCATATTCTAACAAAACAAATGAAGATTGGTAGTTTGCCAATTTCACTGTAGAAAAAAGAACCGAAACCATTTCCAAGAAGGCATTCCAGCTAGCAACCAATTTACATGGCATCATGCCAAAGCCAAATCATTAGAAACCATCCTTACCAGCCAAGGTGCTAATGTTGTGTCTTAAGTTTAATTTCTAGCTCAATAAAACAAATTTAGCTCAATGTTTTTATCTCAGCTCATGTAATAAGATATTAATAATGTGTAATTACCATGTATTCACATACACCAATGGCATAATATATTTGCATAGTGTGATGTTTTAAGTGTATGTTCAATCAATCAAATTAGTTCTTTTACTTCCTATGCTGATACATAGCCTTAAATCAACCACAATATGGGCTCACATCTGTCAAGAAGTGAGTTATTGCCCCAGGAACAGCAGAGTTCTTCCCACATTATCACAGGATCTTACAGTTTCATTATCATAAAATCAATACTGGATCAAAAAAGGTTAGCAGTACAATAAATTAGAGAAAAGCAAATTTTATCCAGTGAGAATGAGATTTATTTGACAATTGCAACAATAAGTTCCCTAATTTATACAGAGAAAAAAGTAAATATTTACCTTTTACAAAATTCACTTACTTCCCTAGCAAATTAAATGAGCAATTCACATGTACTTTTAATTGAGGGGACAATTAAAACAAATTTGAAAACTAAGTTTGAAACACAGAAAATTAGTAAAAATCACTAAGTTAATAATGGAAATAGCACCAAATTTATTAAGAGAGTGCCAATAAGCAAAAATGAATAAAGGGCCCCAAGTGACTCTACATGCCCCCCATTGCATGGTTAAGTCTGTGGTAACAGTTGGACAGTAGGACCACACAACAGCTTTTGGGCTTCTTCAACCATTTCCTTTGCCAGAACATCATCCCAGGACAAAACCTCTGTGTACCATGGTCACTGAGTTACTTGCATAAGGGCTTCCCATTGTGTGATGGTTTCACTGTGTAGCCTGAAGTACTTTAGCTCCAGTAGCCTAGAACTAATGGGGCAATTATGTTGTAAGACGTTCAATCTCTGGGTGAATGTATCATAGAAGTGTTCATATAACCAGAGGCCCTTGAGGGTGATGAGAAGTGTCATTAGGGCATCAGTGTAAGAGGTGTGTGCATCTTCAGCACTGATTCTTGTATCAGGGTAGAAGTGGAGAAAGACCTCCTGTAAGGATCCTATACATGTGGCATAATCAACAAAGAGAGAACAATACTTGTTCACCTGTATGAACTGCTGTATAAGACTGTAAAATTCTTGATGCAAAAGTGTAAGTTCTCAACTTCTTCTGGGATGTTGTTTTGGTATTCCTCCTTTAAAAACATGACAAGGCAAATTTTCTCTACTTTGGCAAGTTGATAGGATATTTCTATCTTTTCCATGATCTTTGGGTGAGTTACCTCATTTACGTGAAAGAAGTAAACAATTAACAGGTTATCAAAATCAATGTTGACACACTCAAATTTCTTGATTTTCTGCTTACTTTTTAAAAGTTGACACAGGTGGGACAGGTTGAAGTTGTCATTGAACATAGTGTGGACTGTGCTTCACCAATAGGGTTATGCCATGCCAGCTAACATCTTGGAGTCATAGCAAATAATAGTGTTAATTTTGGGCCTACACTCTGCATCAATAATAAAAGGAATAACATTGACATACAAAGTTAGATATTTGGTGTTGAAAGTCCATCACAGCTTGTTTCTAGTTTCCTCAGATAGATTATCATGAACCAAATGAACTGGCTTTTGTGTAGCAATGAAGTACAGATGTAGAATCTCATCTCCAACCTTAGATGTCTTTGTTTTTCTTTCCTATGCTTTTTGGGATCTAATGCTAGTCGAATCATGGGAGGAAGGACCAGGACTTGGAGGGGGTTTCAATTCAACTCAGGATGGAGTTATGTTAGTAAGTTGCGCAAAAGGCACTCTAGGCTCCTCAGAGTCCCACACAGAGAGTTGTCTCTGTGTGTAGTCATGGGAAGTCTGCTCCTGAGGGGAGAGTTTTTTCCCCTCATAGTGGCAGTTGCTACTACTAGAGTCCTCTGCTGGGTGCTCTCACTTTCATGTGGTGCTTTCATCTACTCATCTCAGTGTTGTTGCTTGGTTCATCTTGTCTTGCAGGTTCATCCATCTTTGAACACAGCATCTGGTTGGTGGATGGTTTTCTGATCTTTTCATAAATAAAAAGTTATAAGATTATGGTCCTACTCCTGGGTATTTAAATGATCTAAATATCTCTGATTTCTAGCTTTCTGTTTAGGCAAAATATGAGTAGCTATAGTGTTGCTACTACTACTGAGGTTACTATCAAGGTTACTATCATAATATTCAATCTCATTTACACTGTCATCAATGAGGGAAAACTCATTATTATTGTTGATGACTGCATTATGTATATCTTTAATGGTTTGTCTAAGTCACTGAAAATGGGCGACTTTACTGTTATTTAGTAAGTACCAGTGGTGATCTAATACTTTTGCTATAATATAAGGTCCCTGACAATTAGTGGCAAGTTTTCACACCTGATTGGCGTCAGTAATCTGATGGGGAAAATAAGCAAAATTCTCCAAGGTAGGTTTATGGTAATCTGGGAACATTATAGATAGTGGCGTGCTCACCTCATGGCCAAACATAGCCTTGAAATGTCTCACTTTGGTGGTAGAGTGAATGGCTGTGTTGTAGAAGAACTCTACTGCCTCTGTTATTCGTCTCCAATTTCAGCCAGCAGTGTGGGCTAAGGCTACTCTGATCATTTTAATAATAGTATGATTTAGTTGCTCAACAACACCATTTGATTGAGGATGGGACACTGTGGTAAAGTCGTGCACAATTTCTAGTTCTTTCATGAGGGTGGCCATCAGGTTATTCTCAAATTGGGGACCACAGTTGGAAACCAATCTTTCCATAGGTCTGATATTGAAGATCCACTCCTTTATGACCTTTTCTCTGATGACTTCAGCTGTAGTATTGTTGAGAGGGATAAGTCTTGTGTATTTTGTAAAATAGTCTATCAGGACCAGAAGATACTGGAAACCCTCTTTGTCTCTAGACAATTTCTCTAGGTCCATATGGACTACTTTGTTAGTTCTTTTGGTGACCCAACTGTGGAGCTTGGCTCTCTGTTCCAGAAAATGTCTGGCTCCCTGAAGCAGGCATGCTTCACACTTATCTATGATGTCCTGAACAGTAGCTCAGATCCCTATAGTGACATAGCAAGCATTAAAAGTGTGTTCAGTATGGATGATTCCTAGGTGACCTCATTCATGGATCTTCCAGACAAGATCCCTCTTAAAATACTCTGGAATAGCCAGATTGTTATTTTGGCTATGTGTATAAAGAAGCCCAGCTTCAGTGACTTTCCAGTGGTAATGTTGGAAATACCTTTTGGTGACATCACTTATAGTGTGATTGGGGTTATTTACTTTGGAGAAAATTTCTGATAAGATCTTATCATGTAGCTGATGGACAGCAATTTCCTTCTCTGATATCTCTTCCTTCACCATGATGGGGAGGATTCATAGTCACATGCTGGGATAAACCTGAAAGGAGTCTTCTCACTGGGCAGCTCCTGAAGGTCTCTCTCATAACTAGGAAGAGCAGTAAAATAATCTGCATTGAGATGTAATCTCCCTGGACAGTGGGTGATGGTAAAGGTGAAGTCATTTAAATATTCTAACCACCAGGCAATAATGTTTGATTTGTCTCCTGAAAACTTTTTGAGCCATGCTAGCGCAGAGTTATTGGTGTGAACAATAAACTGATGACCTAAAATGAAGAATCAAAACTTCTTCAGACTCTCAACAAGTGCTAGCATCTCAGATTTCATTGCTCCATAATTTAGCTCAGCACTTTGGAGTTTCCAGCTAAAGTACTGCACTGGACTTTACTGACCATTGATAATCTGGCTTAAGACACCACTGATGGCAACTGAGCTTGCATCACAGTTGACTATAAACTCCTGGGTGTAGTCAGGCATATTTAAACTTGAAATCCGCCTTAGTTCTTGTTTTACAGAATCCAGCTCCTCCTGTTCAGCCCAGGTTGAACAGAACTCTGTGTTCTTTCAAAAGAAAATAAGAGATATGTTTGGTTCAATTGGCTAGTTCAGGAATGAATGAGCCATAATAGTTCAAAAAGCCCATCAAGTGTTGGACGTCCTTGTGAGAGCATGGAGTATCAATGAGATTGAGATGGTCTTTCACATTGTTTTTTATTGAGATTTTCCTGGGTTCAATCACCCTTCCCAAGAAGGTAACACATGGCAAAATAAGTGAACACTTATTGCCATTGACCCAGAAATCAGAGTTGTACAGAATCTTAAGAGTGTGACCCAACTTATCTAAATGATCAGGGAATGTGTGTCCAGCAACCAGGATATCATCCATATATGCTGTGATTCCTGGTTTGAGAATGTTGGCCCCATTCTGTAATACAGTGTGATGTAATGCTGAAAAGTAGCCAGAGCATTACAAAGCTTGAAGGCCATATATTTCCACTCAAACAGGCTGTATGGCTTGATGAAGGCAGTTTTCAGGATGTTGGCAGGCTTCATAGGTATCTGCCAATAGGCTTTACAGAGATCTAATCACAAGAATAAGCTGTATTTGCTGGCATTATATAAGAGGTCCTTGATGCAAGGTAGCAGATACACATCTTTGATGGTGATATTGTTCAATCTTCAGAAGTCAATGCAAAGGCAGTACTTCTCACCTTGGCAGATAAATACTGTAGGTGCTGCATACAGGCTGTTGCTGTTCTGAATAATCCTGCTCTCAATTAGATCACTGAGGATCTGTTCATATTCTGCTCATAAATTCTTGGGTACTCTTCAAACTGGCAACCAAATGGGGTGATCACTCTTGGTTTCAATTGTGTGTTGTTCCCCAATGGCCTTACCAACACTAATAGATCCATAATTGAACACATCATGGTGCTGGTGCAAAAGAGCAGATAGTGCATCACATTCTTGTGGACTCAGGTCCCATGAGTCTTCTCATTCACAATGGGGATCTGGACTGGATTGCTGGGTTCACTCAGATCATGAATAGCAATGAGAACAGATAAACAGCTTTAAATTTGAGTCAACCAGAGTTGCAATGATAGATACCTTGGTTGGATCCATTCAGATCAAGTGTGCAGAACTATTATGCATAGTAACATAAGTCTTGCCACAGAAGACATGACAGAGGTCTGGAGAAAGATGTAGACCATGAGGGCGAGTCAGTAGTGATGGCAACTTGTCATCAGTGCCAAGGTTCCACAACAAAGTTGTCAGATAGCATTAGTAGAATTTCTTGGTTGCAAACAGCTGTAAGCTCTTCTTGAGGCTTGCTTTTGCAGATTGAGATTGTGTTATTTCTGTAATCTATTACACAGGCGTTCTTCTCAAGGAAATCATTTCCAAGAATGACATTGTACAGCAGGGGCTGATTGCAGGTATCTACAATGATGAGGTCCACTAGGAAACATTCTTGGTGGATTTGTAACTTGAGGTTGTTTATTTGACCCTACTGGGAAATGGTGTTCCCCAAAGTGTCCAACAAGTGTGCTGTAGATGGTAACAGATCCTCTCTTTGTAGGCAAAGCTTGTTGCAACAGGTGTTGCTTATTATGGAAGCAGAGGCTCCTGTATCAATAGTAACATTGATTAGCAATCCATTCACATCTGCTGGGATTACATTAGTATGCAATAACAAGGTTATCACCAAGACATCATGTGCACAGTTTTTGGGAGGTGGCACTCCATCTAATTTAAATGACTGACAGACTCAACCAGGGTGTTGGGAGTACATACTTCAGTTGATGGCTCATCAATGATGAAACCATCTCCATCTGCTATTAGGTGGATAACTGCCCCACTCTGTGTCCAAATGTGAGCTGATTGTCATTCAGTATCAGAATTTTTCTGCACTGTAGCAGAACTTGAAGAATTCAGTGTCTTTGAGGCAGTTTGACCTATCTTTACATCACTAGCATCTCCCTTGATGCAAGTTGTATTTTGCAGCATGTAAATGATGCTAATCACCTTTTTAATAATAGAATTCAAGTTGTCCTCCAGATCACATTTGAGTTTGAGGCAGCTCCTGATGGTGGAGGGGAATCCCCAACAAATATATGATAAGAGATCATGTTGTGAGTATTCTGGTGTCAACTTGCTAAGGTAAAAGAGTCTATCAACCTGAGTAATATAGGTCCTGGCATCATCTCCCTTCTTGAAGGAGAGATCACATAAGAGCATCTTGTACTGCTGTTTTATGTGAGGTGCTTTGTAATAGTCCTCAAAGTGACTGATGAGTAATTGATAATTTGTTTTGANGTTATTTCTGTAATCTATTACACAGGCGTTCTTCTCAAGGAAATCATTTCCAAGAATGACATTGTACAGCAGGGGCTGATTGCAGGTATCTACAATGATGAGGTCCACTAGGAAACATTCTTGGTGGATTTGTAACTTGAGGTTGTTTATTTGACCCTACTGGGAAATGGTGTTCCCCAAAGTGTCCAACAAGTGTGCTGTAGATGGTAACAGATCCTCTCTTTGTAGGCAAAGCTTGTTGCAACAGGTGTTGCTTATTATGGAAGCAGAGGCTCCTGTATCAATAGTAACATTGATTAGCAATCCATTCACATCTGCTGGGATTACATTAGTATGCAATAACAAGGTTATCACCAAGACATCATGTGCACAGTTTTTGGGAGGTGGCACTCCATCTAATTTAAATGACTGACAGACTCAACCAGGGTGTTGGGAGTACATACTTCAGTTGATGGCTCATCAATGATGAAACCATCTCCATCTGCTATTAGGTGGATAACTGCCCCACTCTGTGTCCAAATGTGAGCTGATTGTCATTCAGTATCAGAATTTTTCTGCACTGTAGCAGAACTTGAAGAATTCAGTGTCTTTGAGGCAGTTTGACCTATCTTTACATCACTAGCATCTCCCTTGATGCAAGTTGTATTTTGCAGCATGTAAATGATGCTAATCACCTTTTTAATAATAGAATTCAAGTTGTCCTCCAGATCACATTTGAGTTTGAGGCAGCTCCTGATGGTGGAGGGGAATCCCCAACAAATATATGATAAGAGATCATGTTGTGAGTATTCTGGTGTCAACTTGCTAAGGTGAAAGAGTCTATCAACCTGAGTAATATAGGTCCTGGCATCATCTCCCTTCTTGAAGGAGAGATCACATAAGAGCATCTTGTACTGCTGTTTTATGTGAGGTGCTTTGTAATAGTCCTCAAAGTGACTGATGAGTAATTGATAATTTGTTTTGACCTCTCTGTCCAACATCATGTACTGATTGTACGTGAGGCCTTGAAGGTACATGGGGAATTGCATGGCAGTGGTGTCCTGTGTAGTCTTATACTGTTTCATCATGAGCTCAAAAAGGAAGAGCCACTCTTTGAATGACTGTGAAATTTTGTCTATTTTTCCAGTAAATTTGGGCAACACAGAGTGCTGATTGAAAAGTTTTGCTGACTCACTTCCTGATGCTTCTGTAGTTAGAATCAACTGGGTAAAGCATTGCCCACAGGTTGTCACAGACCTGATAGGGTTACTCAGAGGAGGAGGTGGAGTGATTGTAGCAGTTGGGGTGACTGTGACACTAACAGGTGCTAAGGGCACTACTGTTGTGCTCAGGGTACAAGAGAGAAGACTGAGTAAATGTAGGGCCTCCAACTGTAAAAGAGGTGACTGGGGTAACAAATGGCAGCATCACTGGGGATGTTGTGGGTGCTGTCAGAGCATGAGAAAAGTGAGCAGAAAATGTCTGTGATATAATACATGAAAATCTTTCAGAGAGAGTGTCAAGAGAATCATCCAAAAAGGCACAGGTTACATACTCAGGTCTTCCTGATAAAATTGGTGGAGAACGTGGGATAGGCTCTTGAACTTGCATCTCTAATGCAGAAATTGAGTTGAGCAAGCATCTCTCACATTGCCAAGCTTTGGTTGCTTGTTGTTGTAGCTCTGCCTGCAAGGCATCAAGGCAGGCTTCACAGGAATGGTGCTGAGAAATCTGCTTTAGAAAAGGCTTCTCTAAGCTGTTCAACTTCAGTTGTCAGTAACTCTGGAGAAGGTGACAATGGCTTATACAAAATAAACAGGTTCAACAAGGTAGCAGGAGTGGGAATCTCTTGCAGAAAAACTTCAGAGGGTGTAGACATGGCAGAAATAGGTTTAATGGGGGTAGGAGTAGGTAAAGCAATTACAGAATCAAATCCAACAGTGCAAGGGGCAGCATCCAGACTGCCAATGCTCACACAGGGGAAACCCTGAGTGGGAGTCCCATTTCAAGAAATAGAAAAATCCATATCCATAAGAACAAGAATAAGTAAACAAGTAAAAGTAAAGTAAGTGAAAAAGGTTCCAATAACAATTCCAGTAATGTAGGAGAAACATCCAACTGTGTAGGAGAAATAAAAGCAACTAACAGATGGTAGTAAGGTATAGGTACAACAATCATTCCAAATTCTAGAATAATGAGACAATGCCAATATGGCACTAAGAACAGGTAAGAATAGAATTGAGGCTCAGTAATGGCATCAGATCACAGAATTGAAAATTTAGAATTACATGTAAGATGAAGTTGTACATCAATGGGTGGTGAAGTAGATTGTGGTCAGCTGAATCCATCCCAACTGACTCACACCTGGTGGAAAAACAAAACCAACTACAATAAGAAAACACTAGAACAGTTCTGTATCACGTCAGGGTCACAGTGTAGAATAACAGGGTGTGGCTAGCAGCTCAAGCAGTACAAAGGTTGCAGAAGATTACCATCACTGAGAGCAACCTGTACTCTAACAAAACAAATGAAGATTGGTAGTTCACCAATTTCACTGTAGAAAAAAGAACTGAAACCATTTCCAAGAAGGCATTCCAGCTAGCAACCAATTTACATGGCATCACACCAAAGCCAAATCATTAGAAATCATCCTTACCAGCCAAGGTGCTAATTGTGTGTCTCAAGTTTAATTTCTAGCTCAATAAAACAAATTTAGCTCAATGTTTATTATCTCAGCTTATGTAATAAGATATTAATAACATGTAATTACCACATATTCACATATGCCAACAGCATAATATATTTGCACAGTGTGATGTTTTAAGTGCATGTACAATCAATCAAATTACTTCTTTTATTTCATATACTGATACATAGCCCTAAAGTGACCACAATATGGGCTCACATCTGTCAAGGAGCGAGTTATTGCCCCAGGCACAGCAGAGTTCCTCCCACATTATCACAGGATCTTACAGTTTCATTATCATAAAATCAATACTGGATCTAAAAAGGTTAGCAGTATAATAAATAGAGAAAAGCAAACATTATCCAGTGAGAATGAGATTAATTTGACAATTGCAATAATAAGTTCCTTAATTTATACATAGAAAAAGGTAAATATTTACCTTTTACAAAATTCACTTACTTCCCTAGCAAATTAAATGAGCAATTCACATGTACTCTTAATTGAGGGGACAATTAAAACAAATTTGAAAACTAAGTTCAAAACACTGAAAATTAGTAAAAATCACTAAGTTAATAATGGAAATAGCACTGAATTAATTAAGAGAGTGCCAATAAGTAAAAATAAATAAAGGGCCCCAAGTGACTCTACAATAATATACCAAATTCTTTGTCTAGAAAAATATAGGAGCATTTCAACAAGTGGATCAAACAGTATTTAACCTATAATTGTCTGTATTTACAATTTCTGTTATCTTACACTTTAATTCTGTACAATATTTTGTTAAAATTGATAAGCTAGCCCAAATACTATATTATTAGCCCACAATAAATATGTAAATACAATAAAAAAATTGACATAGTGTTCAAAAAATCTAAATATTATGAAAAGTGCAAAACACAAGAGCATATTAGCACAAATATATGTGTTAGATCTGAACAGATATTGCTAAATATCCATTAAATGCATATCACAACAATTAATGTTTATAATTATAACACAACATTTATATAAAATAATTTGGTTCCAATTCCATATTTCAAAGCTAAGCTCTAAGCTAAATAAATAGCTAATTGAAGCACAGACTAAAGAAATACATGCATTGTGATATAATTCCCAAAATTATTAAAATAGTAATTATTTTTACTCTAGATACATTTCAAATAATAATTGTAACAAATAAAGTTAATCTGTTAAACTTTTTGACAAATAATCAATTGCAATCTGATTTAGTTCTGACACAGCAGAAAATACAAACTTACAAGCTACCAGTTTGCCAAAACCAAATTACAAACAGGTTAGTTATGTTTGAAATTTGAAAAGATTAAATCTGATTCATAAACTTAAAAGAAATGCCAAAATTTGTAACACAAGGCTTGAAAAAACAACAAATAAGGAAAAAGTACCAGATAGTCAGTTGATGAAAATGTCTTAACTTTTTAATACTAATTAAGTTAATGTAATCTTAATACTTTCTCAGGTTTGGAAATAAAATAGCTTTCTTTTAACTATTTTCTAAATTTTACTTAATCAATATTTGCTTTTTCTAATGTAAGCAAATTCAATTGAGCATTAACTGCCAGATAAAAGTATGCTTTCTTTCACATTTATGATGGCAGTTGAAAATGGAATCATTGTTTGACCTGAATGATTACAATGGCATTTGTGTTTGCTAGGAATGACATGGCTCAGCTCTAGACTTGCCTATTTCTTATACACAAGTTTGTCTTTGTTGATGACTTGCCTCATGAAGATGGCTGCTACAAGATGTAGAAATACAAACAAAGTGACAGCCCCATCACAGGCTGTGTTGGTTGATGTCTTTTCTTTGCAATCTCATCTTAAGGTTTCCTCTAATCCAGTTTGCTGTATTAGGGTACTTATATAGCACTTTCTTTGTTATTGATCAGTAAAATAAATTAAGTTGGTTATGCTTTATGATACCAATATATTATAAATTAGATTACTTTGTTATAGCCTAATCCTACTGGAGTCGCCATTTATCTAATTTATTTTCTGTGTTTTTTACAATAATGCCAAGTTTTGAAAAGTAAAAAATGAATATTTACAATTGATAAAGAAAGTGAAATTATATAAACTTTACAGTATTTTCAAGAGTGGATTTTTGATCAAGTTCAATTTGGAATATTAATGATTTCTCTTCCAAGTTTTTCTGATCAAATTTTGCAAACTCATTTGAGTTCAAATTCTTAGTAATTAAGTACTTAAAAGCCCTGCTTCTAAATAAATCAGTGGTGGCCATTAAAATTGTTGGAACTTTGAACAACACCAGTTATCTTAAAACTGAAATAGAAAACCTTGACAATGGTACAGCCAAAATTATGTCATACCTTTAATAAGTTATTACAGGGGATGAAATTTTGATGTTATTTTTTATTTTATTGATATCAGGGTTCTTGAGAACTCAGAATTTGAGAACTCAAATTTTAATGAGTATTGATAACAAGGCTTCAAGATAACTGATGTTGGTAATAATTACCAATTCGCAAAATTCGTTAAGTATCATTTCGTCATAAATGTTGTCACTATGGCAATTTACTAACTTTTTAGGTTGGTTATTAAATCTGTCAATTCATAATCTTATGGCTGTCAGAATTTATCTTACAGCTGTCAGAAAAGATGTAACTATGGAAATCACTCTTATCCAATAGCATTAATCAAAAAGCATTATCAATATGGTAAATAGTAAAATAATTAAAAATATTAAAATACCTTTTGAAGTTTAAGTAATTGATTAATGTGAAACCTTTGAAAAATTTAAAAAATGATATATGTAGGAAGCAAGTGAAATGTTATTTTAATGCCTTTTTTAAATAGATACTATTTTATCTAGATGTCTCTTAAGCAATGTCCCAATAAAGCTCATTTTAAACAATAACGACTTTTTCTGACAGTTGTAAGATAAATTCTGACAGCCATAAGATTATGAATTGACAGATTTAAGAACCAACCAACTTTTTAGTGTGTTATTTAGAATTCGATAAAAGAATAAATGGCTGAAAAAAATAGTGATTTTATTACAGGAGACTTAATTCTAAGGAAAGTTTTGAAACAGGAAGGCGTAGTTACTGGACTTGAAGTAACTAATCTTTGCGATCTTGGCCAAAATTACGCTGCCGAATTAAAGAATGCTAAATTTTCTTTTGCCAATGAGGCTAACCTAAAAGAAATGAAAAATAAAAGTGTAATTTTTAAGTATCCGAATAAATCCAGCTTCTTATATGAGAGTGTGAAATTATCCAAAGGATATGATAAAGAAGTAACGTTTTACGGTAAGTTAGTGCCTGATGTATATAAGTGGCAAGAAGAAGTCTTCGGCTCAGTAAAATGTCAACTGCCAATTCCGGAATGTTTTTACTGTTGTCAGGAAGATTACGTGTTAGCTATTGAGAACCTCAACACGAATGGGTTTGAAATGCTACCTAAGCAGATAGGAAGAAATTTAGAAGAAACAAAGACTTTAGTGAAGTCCTTAGCAATTTTGCATGGTGTCTTATATTCATATTTTCAATCTTTTAATACAGAGGAACAATTTTTTATTAAATATCCTTGCTTAAAAAATATATCATTTGTTGAAATGGAAGTGTATCTTAGTTCGGAACAAATGATCAGTAATCGAAGAAATATTTTTAAAACTATATTGGAACCACTAAGAGCAAGTTATCCTGAAGAAAATCAGCTCATAGATGAATTCATTCAGCATATTGATAGTGTACCTTATGCAAAAAACACCCGCTACTACTATTTAGATAATGAAGAATTCAATGTTATATGCCATGGAGACATGTGGAACAATAATGTGCTGTACCAAAAGCAGGAAGCAGCTAAAATAGTGGATTTTCAGATTTTAAAATACGCCTCTCCTGCTACCGATTTATGTCATTTTCTTTGGTTTTCTGCATCGGAGAATGTATTGGAGGATCATATAAAGAATTTAGTTCAACTATATTATGATTCTTTACAAAGTTGTGTATTGGATTTAAAATGTAGTTTACCAATTTCATTCGACAGATTTTTCCAAGTAGTTGAAAGTTTCTTTGATATTAGTTTCCAAAATGCTTGCAATCATTACATATCAAACTGACGAGGCAAGCATGACTGCAGAAATTGAAGGCGATAATGCTGATGTATTTGAAAGTGGTAAATTAAAAATAGAGAAATTAGCAAGGAATAACAATGAAGACTCAAAGAAAAGAATCATTAACTTAATTCGCATTGCAAAGAAGCATAAACTGTTTTAAATCAAATTATTTTCAATTTATAAAGATTTTATTTTCAGGAGCATTCTATTTTTCTATGCACAATTTATATTTTATATTTTTTTATAAATTTAATTTACTACATTTTTGTTGCCTTAGCATTGCAACCAGTAATCCTTGAAGTGCAAATGTGGGTAAAGTATCAAATCATATGGTCAATTGCATTATAGTAATGCAATAATACAAAATTTGAATTACTGTGATTGTAGAAAATTTGCTTCATATCATAAGCGGTGATTTATTAATAAAAAAACCCATTATTCCTGCTTGAGTATTGTATAATTTTTTTGTAAATGTAATTTTGACATGGCTGTTCATTGTTTGGAATGTTGGTCTCTATTGATGAAATTATTTCAAGATGCTGTAATTGGGTGGTTATTAATGTATAACGTATTCACATAAACTGATGAATGATTGTTAAAAATACTTGCATTACTGATAGGCCTCAGCCAGAATTTCCTTTGTGTAGAGACCTCAATCTATTGCATAGTTTGCTTTTTTCATTTTTGGAGTCCTTAGCCTGCTAAGTAAGAACTACAAAGTACTATGATAGTTGAAATTTTAAAAAATAATTACTTTCTAGTCTTAAATGATTTTTGAAATTTTCTTAAAGCTTTGTGAAAGCACAAAATAGTATTACCTTATTTCATTTTTACATTTAAGTGAAAAGAAAAATTATTAATCAATTTCAAATTAAATAATTCTTTATATATTTGAACTATTTCTACATAAATATGAAGTTAAACAATTCAATATCTTAGAAAAGAATAGATATATTTCATATTTTATTTATGATTAAAAACAAGCAAAATGCTAGTCACCCATTATGCTTATGAATGGCATGATAAGAAAATGTAGAAATGATTCATTTAAGTGAAGTTTGTTAGTTCTGAATTCTTATTAGTTATTCCTAATTAATGTATTTGATTTAAATGAAAATTTCGTTCATTAAAGTGAAAAATCAAGGAAAAGGTTCCCTAAAATATTTCATCACAATAGGGCTTCAAGGACGCGGTGCATATAAAGAATAAATATTAATCTGAGAAATACAATACATTGTGATATCTTAGCATGATTAACAAAATGTGTATCATATTTTGTTGATTAATTTCAGTTTATTTTATAAGCAAACCCTTTATGCTTAATGTCTAAATTTTTTTGTGAGAGCTAACAACACTAATACTTTTTCACCCAACACAAAGCCTATAAATTACACAACACCTATAATTTGCTTAATGTTGTTTGTATTAACGTTAACCTTAAACCTGACCAGGGTTTTGTAATATATGTAATAGTTTCTTCAAAAAATCAAATCTAATACAGATATACAAGGGCTGAAAGCAATACGAAATAGAGAAGCATCTCGTCTTTAAATTACGCTTAATAGGTGGACACAAAGTCCCTGGTCAGAGTCTTTGAGAGAAGTAATTTACCCCGGGTATATACTTATGGGTCCCCCATCCACAATAGGAACCATGACATTTGTAAACTTATATTTACTACAATAAAAACAATCAACAATTTTTTAATGTATATGAGCATGTATAGGATGGCCCTCCTATTTGGGATATTTTTGTTTTGGGTCAGTCCTTTAACATTTGAGTCGGATTTCAAATCACGTCTACACATATAGGCCAATGAATGCCATAATTGTAGTCAACATTAAATAATTAACTGTTTTCCAATTACAAAAAAATATATTCTAGCAGTTACATTTGTAGTTGGGAAAAATTATTGTATATAGACATAGCATTAATGTAGAGTCACTCGGGCCTCTGTTTTTCGATTTTATTCTTTGATTATTTTGGCACTCAGAAAATTAGAGTGACGCCATAATTTGTAATTTGATGCTATTAATTTATATCAATTTCTTTTAAATCAATTTGTATATTTTTGAGTGCAGTTAATTTGATCAATTTATTATTTCAAATCTACGTGTAATTGCTCGTTTATTTTGCGAGGGAAATCATGTGCAAGTTGTAAACATTAAGCAGGTAATAATTTATGAAGCTGTAATAAATACTTGAGAAACTTGTAGAGAACGCACAATATAATTCGTCTTACTCCAAACGTGTTTGGTCTTCTCTGATGTTTTTATATGCTAACCCCTTTTAGATTTCTTCATGGATTTTAGTTTGATAATTTCTGCTTAAGATCCGGCGACAATTCGTGAGGAAACTGCACTGGGTCTGGGGCGATAAATAGCTCCTTAATGGTGACAGCCCTAATCGTGGTCGCTTTAGGTTATGGCTACGATTGAGTGTAGGGAATAAGAACTTTTACTTTGATCGTTTCATTTCGTACATGCACATAATATTAAAACACTGCAAATATACTATGCCGTTGGCGAACGTTAATGCACAGCAATTATGTGCCTTTTATTTACATGAGCTGAGATAATAGAACTCTGAGATAAATTGTTTATTGAGCTAGAAATTAATACTTGAGGCACAATTAGCACCTTGGCGAGTGAGGATGGCTTTATGGATATGGCTCGGCGTGATGCCGTGTGAATTGGTCACTGCTGGAAGGCTGTTCTCTATGGATGATTTCTGTTTTTCTTAAATAAATCGGTGAACCACCAATGCTTCTTTCTTTTGCTGGAACGCGGGTCGCTCTCTACAATGGTAAACTTTGCAACCTTCGATCTTCCCAGTACCGCTAGAGTAGCCAGAGTTCCCCCGCGATTCTACTTTAAGCAATCAATGCTGATGTTACTATAAGTTAAGGCAAGGACAATTTTTCAAATATCACTTGAATATAGTGGCAAATTTGTTTTCCAACTTGAAGTACCCACCTTTGCTAATGCGGTTTTAACAAACCAATCAGCAGAGAGAGGCTACCAACCAGACTTGTCAATGAGCCGAGCTTGAGCAGAGTATTTGATATACAACGAGCCGTTCTTAAGCAAACTAAATTTATAGTGCTGCTTGTTGATTTGATTATGCAGATATTTCTTATTTTTTCATTCAATATTCCCTACTTATAATTGTATTTTAGATATGTTTATTAAATAATAGAAGAGTAATTGAAAAAATTCTGAGAGTACAATAATTTTTAAAAAAAATGTGAGCCTAGCCGAACTTACTCAAAATTTTAAACGAGCCAAACTTAGAAATTGCGGCTCGTTGACAAGTCTGGCACCAATGAATATCAATCAATTCTAAGATCTTGATGTTAGTAATGATCATTCCATAGACAATATACCTCAACCTCAATCACCTTGAAAGATATTTTTGTAGAATGTTCAAAAAGTAATTATACGATATACTATTCAAAATCAATTCAAGAAAACTCTAGTATACTAACAGGGCCCTACAAGAGATATAATTTTAGTGGCAAACAAAATATCAAACGAAAAAATTATTATTTTAGGGGTGAAACAAATGCGTTTGTGTTTGAAAAGGTTATGATGACTTGTTCAGAGTGTATTTCTCCAGCAAGTGAACCTCTTTAGACTTCATGAGCAAGGTAAAATGACGCATCTGTCTCCGCCTCTGGCTTTCGAAGTGCCATTAGTTCTTAAATTACATTAACCCGAGACTTATCAAGGTTAGGATAGCCTGCCTACATAAAAAATAACCGAGGTTAGTTTGAACATTATGTATGAGTAGAATTATAAGTATTTTTGAAAATTCGGTATATTTATTGAAGAAATAGCCATTTCTTTCAAATAAGACAAAGCAAAACACTGCTTAAATATTCACAATTCCATGGAAAAATTCAATAGATATACAGATATTACAAGACTTCCAAATGGGTTATTTGGTTAAGAGAGAGTTGTTCGAAAATGTGGATAAAGTGCCCTGTATCATTAACAGCAACCTGCGAAGATGTAAAATAGCAAATCAAACAGTCGTAGGAGCCACCAAATTCTCGGACATTCCTTAAAATGGAATTGAGGTAAATAAGAATACTCATGAGGTAGTGAATTTATGTATATTAGACATTTAACAATACAACAACGGAAAATGCGTTGTCATAAAAAGATGGCTGTGGTTATTTTTCTTATATAGCAAAACAAAACCTACATTTTAAAATAGTTGACTCAAGCTGGAAATATTGTTCTGAAACAAAATTTAATAGATGTTATCATAGAAAAATTAGGAAACAGAAGCACAAAATTGCCAATATTTATCATTATTTACAGCTACAACATAACCTTTTTAAAAATGCATACTAAATACTACTAAGAATCCTCTACACATAGAACATGTTGATTGCATTATATTGCGGCACTTTGCACACACCCACTTAAATAATTGCAAAATATGCTAGTTTATCAATATCATAATTATAACCCTAACCCCAACCTTAATCATAACCCAAACGTTATAGAAATTTATTTTAGTTATCAGTAATTTTCAATATGAATTATATAATAATTGTAATATAATACTATTAATGTTCTCATTATTGGTTCGACCCCGGGCTTTTGTTTGTTTATAAAGACTTATTATTTGTGTTTACATTATTGTAGCATAATCCATCAAATAAGCTGCTGAGAACTAAATCGAAAGAAGAAAGAAGATGATTAAGAATAAATAAGCAATTTAGATGATGAATTGTGCTAGGATTTATAAATTAAATACAAAATTGTAAAAGCAAGTGCTTGTCAATAAAACAATTTGGCAAAACTTTGAGGGCGAAATCGCTTCTTGTTATTTTTAGCAAACCAGGCAGAAGTGTCTAGTTAATTTTAAAATTCAAATCGACAGGTACTATTCTGATTTAGAGTATAAATAGGATTAAAACATTGGAGCAATTGTTGAAGTATATTCTTCGGAAATCTTATTTTGCTCTATTTTCTGGTTTGATTAATTATTACAAATGTCAAGCTAAATGGTTCGTGTTGAGTAGTCGTGAGGATCCCATGACGGGAACGATTCTAGGTTCTTCACCCCTGATCATGATGTAGGTGTACAACTAGGAGTTTTTTTATTGCCCGTTTAGCTGACTATTGATCGCATTCAAGTATGTATCTGATAATAAATTCGGAAACTGCTAGTTAGCCAAATGTAGGTTATATCTTAACTCTTTTTCTAGATCCAAATTGTTGATTATAAAGTGACCAATAATGAGACCATTTGTTACACTAGTTATCTTACTAAAAATGTATGTTAGGAAGCTGCTATTTATTTACTGCGTAATTTAAATGCCAATATATTTTCGGTAATGGCAATATATTAATCAATCTAACTTGTTAACGAAGCAGTTAGTGTCAAGTCAGGTTGCGTAAAATTTATGCCAGTATATTTATTGAAATAAAAACACAACACACCAAGAGAGTTTAAGCCGAGTTGTGTCTGATCATTAGTAAGCACCGTCGTAGGTTAGGGTAAACATAATTAACTTTTTGAGCTGAGTGTTGGAAATACTTTGGAGAACCTAGATTGCTGGATCTGTTGCTGACAAGGAGAGCTCTGTTAGGCGGATGCCCAACCATCAAGATTTCTGCGGAACTACTTCATCTAAATAGTGATTGGTAATGTATCTGTTAATCAAAGTTATCAGGAAATATTAATAAAGGACAAAGCAGTCGAGAACAGTTAGATCCCTGGCCGCCGAGTTACCATAGAACCAAAGAACTAGATTTGGCTGAATGGAAATTGGGCCTGGTAGGAGATGCTACATTATGATTAAGGTAGAGTTTAGCTTATGCCTAAGGTTATGGTTTTGGGCTATGATTTGGGATATGGTTCTAATTAGTGGAAACTTGTACGGTTGGAAAATATTTAAATTAGTATTTAAGATCATATTTTACTATGAAAGAAAAAAGGAATAATCAGAATAGACGAAACTGGCAATTGTTTAAATACAATGCAAAAGAAAATCACAAGTGAACAGAAACAGTTAGAAGTTGTAACAGAAACACGCTATTACTAGCTCAATTAGCAATAATATCTACAAATGAAGATAGTTCTGTTCAAAAAGTTGTGTAGTACTTGTGGTTGTGCACTCAAGAGGAAAAGCGTGTAGTGCATTGGCTGCGTCATTCTTCATGTGAAGTGCACTGATCTTGGTCATACTTCTCGACACTGAGGATTATAGATGCCAACGCTGCTGTAATTCCTCCACAGGCCTGACTCAACAATTTGCTAGCCTCAACTTATTTGAAACTTCATTTAGTATTTGGAATACAAATAGTCAGAGTTCTGCTTCGCAACCTCCCGAACAACCCACTCAAGAAATAAGCTGGATTAAGGTTGTCTATGCTGTAGAGCTTCGTCGCCTTAGTGACAGTTTTGATGTGGTAAGACAACAACCGCCTTTCAGCATATGAAGGAAAAATTGCATCCTCATGGCTAAATGCTAACCTTTTTTGAATCTTGGTCCTAAGATGACTAACTTAAGCCTCAGGGTCACTATAGCACAAAGACATGGTAGCAAAGTTAGTAAGCCCACACTTGTATTTGTGGCTCATTGATTGATTCTAATGAGAGGCACGGCCTTTCGTGCAAAAAGAGTGTTGGTCGCTTCTCTCGCCACAACAGAATGATATTATTTAGCGAGCTCTCAATTCTGCCAATGTGCCCTCTGCATTAGAATCACCTGGTGATTCTGCGGAATGACTTTGGTTCCGTGGAAGTGAGGTCGAGTTCTTCTTTGGGATGTAATTGCAGTTGATGCTTTGGCCTCAAGCAGAGTTAACAATTATGCCCCCTTGAAAGCTGCAGAAGATGCTAGCGAACTAAGATAAATGAATACCGTCAACGAATTGATGCTGGCTACGACTTTCAACACATCGCTTTGAGGTTCAATGAAATTATGGGTCTCAATCTTTTGAATTTCTCAAAACACTTGCAGCTCGTATCCATGCGTGCACCAAGCAGGCCTATTCTCAGGAATTCCTTATGCAAAGAATCGG
>CABFPE010000446.1:365565-388886 GCA_900660155.1 Hofstenia miamia
GTATTGTTAAATCAAAAACTAAATCTACTGATACTTCAAGATACAAACTTAATTTCAACGGCATTCAAATAAAACAGGTTGAGTCTTTTAAGTACCTCGGAATAATTTTTGACATACATCTAAATTTTGAAGAGCAACTAAATCATGTTATTAGAAAAATGGCCATATCGATTAAAGCAATTAACTTAATTTCTCAAAAACTTCCAACTAAAGCAAAAATTCAATTAATATATGCTCTAATATTAAGTCATTTTAACTATGCCGATGTACTCTACACAGATATAAACCAACAATTTCTCAGGAAATTCCAAGTGCAACTAAATTGGGCTATTAAAGTAGCAGTAAATAATCATAGCTTTAATAAGAATAATGAATATAGAAAAATTTCAAAATTATTTTTACATCCGCAATGTTACATCCATATAAATGTCTTAACGACGTTCTTCAAAATAGTTAACAATACTTTCCCATACTACAAAAATGACTTTCTTGCTGCAAAATTAGTCAATAAACAAAATAAAAGAACACACATAATTCAACCTATTAGGTATAAGAAACGAATAATGAAAAATTCATTTCTAAACACAGCTATAAATATGTGGAATGAATTACCAAAATACATTAAACAAATAAGTAAATTAAAAAACTTTAAAATGAATATTAGAAAAATATTTTTGCACTTATAATATAAAAAAACTGAAATGTAAGGTTATAAATTTTATAATCCTGATTACTCTATTAATAGAAACTAGCAATCGCCATAGCCCAAGTTAACCACTTTTTATTTGTAAATATTCGTTGTTTTCTTTTTTTGTTTAGTTTTGTATTACTTTCTTGACGCTTTCAGAATTTGTTATCAGTATTTCTATTTATTGTTAAAACAATTTCTGAATATAGATTTTTCTTCTTCTTCTTCTTCATTTTTTTGTCTCCTCTGATATTTCATTTGTTTGTTTAAATTTGTTAATGACGCAATTATTGTAGTAGTATCAGCAATAGTTGAATGTAATAGTTACAACTGCTACACTAATAAAGATTTCTTCTTCTAAACCTATAAACTTTAAATTTGGTTATATAAGGTTCGGCAAAATGATCTGACAAAACTATTTAAGTGTATTTGTAAATAATATAAATATCCGTGTACAACTAATTTTAATATTAATGTTTTAATCCTTAACTAAGCAAATTTACAAAAAACCAAAAGTTTAACATTCAATATTGAAACTCATATTTGTACAAGTATGAGTTTCAATATTGAATGTTAAACTTTTGGTTTTTTGTAAATTTGCTTAGTTAAGGATTAAAACATTGATATTAAAATTAGTTGTACACGGATATTTATATTATTTACAAATACACTTATATTGTCCCTGTTTTGCAAAAGTATGGAAAGAAGTGTTTATATTTTGGACAAGTAAATATAGTGCTATTTTATTTCAATGGGTTTTAAAAATTAAATCAGTCAAATGGGAGCCGTTATTGTCCGCACACTATCGTCGAAGGCGCTCATGAAAGTTGTCCTAAACTCGGAGGATCATTTCATGTGGAATTGCAACAATTTCTTGCGAATGGCATCTTTATAATGTTTAATAGATCCTAATGATTAGTGTACTTTTGACTTGAGGCATCCTCAAAGAAAAAAATTGCAAATGGAACGCTCGTTGTTTTGCAGTCACAGATTTATTTTTTATAAACGTTTCAACAATGGAATGACTTTCCTTGTGAATATGAGCAATGCTCGTCCCAAACATAGGGTAGAGTATGAGGATACAGTACATCACAAATTATTACAAATCGATTTGACTAAAACCAATCACCAATATATTTCTCTAACAATTAGCAATTAAAAATCCCCTACAAATTTTATGTTTACAAAATTAATTGCGCCTGTGGCTAAAATTATGTTGAACATACTTCAAGACAATTATTTAGAAGAACATAAAACATCTACAAAAATAAAATCACTTAGCCCTTGGAAGGACTTAGAACGAGATTGCTAGAAGTGTTTCCAATATTTTTGGGCTCCCCACGAGATATCTCGTGACAAATAAACGTACATTTTCAATCACTAATTCAAGATATCTCGTAGCATTGTTAGAGTATGTACGGGCTAATATTTCGTACCCGTCTTAAGCCCAGCAGGAACTTTCTTGCTTATAACCTTTGGTGAAGATTTGTGATGTCTAAGCAGCATACATCTATAATTACGCTAATAGAATAAATTTGCTAATTTTGACGCACAACTTAGGTCTGTTAGTGGGTAAATATCTGTGATTATCAATTCAAAACTCAAGATCATTGATATTGTTATAAATTATCTTTGAAACCAATTTTGAATAAAAAAGGATTCCATTTTAAGACAGCATTTTCTAAAATTTATACAGTAATTTACATAAAATGTTGTTAAAATTAAACATATTAAATTTCCTGACAATGCCAATTATTAGAGAAGTATATTGGTGATTATGTTTTTCTTCAAATCTTTGAAATTCCTTAAAAATGAAGTATTAAAAAATCACTTGAACGAAAATATGTAAAAGTCCTAATTGCTGAGCTTTGTATAAATATCAAGATCAACCTACTTTAAGAGATGTTTACCTTAATTATCGGATACACTACTATCTAAGTGTATTTGTAGATGATATAAATATCCGTGTACAACTGATTTGGGTTTACAATTATAATATTAATGTTTTAATCCTTAAGCAAATTTGAAAAAAAAACAAAAGTTTAACATTCAATATTGAAACTCATATTTGTACAAAAATATAATCCCTGTTTTGCAAAAAAATATATGAATTTGATAAGGATCCTGTGCAAATTTCCAAATTGAAATGAAATGAAATATCTACATTTAGAGTTGCTTTTTACAATATAAAATACTGTTTATAACTCTAAATAGCGTCAAACAATAGACATAAAGGAACAAAACACATACAAAAATATTTACAAAAATAATTACAATTACTAGCTTGGTTTATGGCGAATTTAGGTTAGATGCGGTCTATTGAATAATCACTATTCTAAAATTTAAGACCTCGCCGTTTGTATTTAAATCTTTCTTTGTATAACTACAGAAGTATTTTGTAATTTCGTTTTTGAATACTCTTAATGTACTTATTTGTTTTATAGATTTAGGTAAATTACTCCATATATTTATTGATTGTTGAGAAATGAATTGTTCAATATTTTCTTGTTATATGAAAGAGGCCTAATTTTTAGGGTTCTATGATTATATGTAAACAATATTTTAATAATAATAATAATAAAAATAATTTATTTTCAAACCTTGTATAAAACAAAAAGTATAAAAATACTTATTAAGGTTTAAAGTAAATTGTTTTCTTTAATTTTACTTAGTTGCAAATTGAATTACTTAGTTACAGACTTTATTCTTTGCTTATCCAAATAAGTTCTTTTCTTTGTTGATAATTCTAAATTAATTTTTTTCTTACATTCTTTAAAATTATTAGATTCTTCTTTAATTTCAGGTGATAATCTGTTCCACAGATCTATAAAGTAATTAATAAAACAGTTCTTCATGATTCTTTTTCTAAATTTAACTTATCTATAGCACTTAGTTCTAATATGGAGTTTTGATGATATCTTTGTTTGATCTAATTTTGAAAAATATTTGTAGTGATTTTAGTTTTTGTAGATAGTCTAATGAAAAGACATTGTAAATTCTTCTGATGTTTTTTGATTGCTTTTTTCACATATGATAGCTAAACTCCAATTCAACATTTTTTCTAACTTATTTTTTGATCGCCTTGATTCAATTTGTCAACAAACATGATGAATATAAATATTGAGGCAGAATATAAGATTTCAATATCATTATTTTCCATTTAATTGGTATAAAGCTTTGTAACTTACAGAGTGTGTTGATCCCTTGTGCCATTTTTTTATTATGTTGTTAATATGTTCTTTAAATATTAATTTATTATCAAAAATAATACCTAGGTATACAATTTTATTTTCTTATTAAACGGTTTTACTATCTACCGGCTGTTTCTCATCATTTGCTTTGTTTAGGACCATGAACATTGTTGTTTCTATATTAAGGTTCATTTTATTCTTATCAAAATATAAGATAGCTCTGTCTAATACATTGTGTAAATCTTCATGTTTTTTGTATATAATAAAGTATCATCAGCATACTGTATGCATTTTATTTTATTATCAAATTTGATGTCATCTACATATATGTTAAATAATAGGGGTCCTAGTACAGAACCTTGTGGGATTTCATGGTTAATTATCATTGAATGAGATGTTAAGTTTTTAATTTTTACGTATCGCTGTCTGTTATTTAAATAAGATCTAATTAAATTTATTGCTGATTTTTCAAAATTATATATTTGTTGTAGTTTATTTATTAGGATATTATGATCAATTGAATTGAATGCCTTTGAAAAATCTAGCGATAAAATGAATACACTTTGGTCTTTGTCAATATATTTTCTCCAATCATCTAAGACGTGAATTAAAGCATCATTTGTTGATAAATTATTTCTAAATCCAAATTGTAAAGATCGAAGTAAATTATGTTTCTCAATATAGTTATTTATTTGGTTACATATTATTTTTTCAAATATTTTACTTAGCATTAGAAGTACTGATATTGGTCTATAATTAATTGCATCTTCAGTATCACCTTTTTATGTATAGGTATGATTTGTGCTATTTTCAAATCATTCGGAAAGACACTCTCAGAAATACATTGATTTAAAATATCACATAATGGTCTACATAATATTGGCATTGTTTGACTTAAAAACCATGATGGTATTTTAGACGGTCTGTGTGATTTTTTAACGTTTAATTTTTGTGATATTTCATTAAACTGATGTAAAGTTATGAAGCAAAATTTAAATTGTTCTTTATTCAGCAAATTATTGTGAAGTTGCATTTCATTTATAGAGATAATATTGTCGTTGGTATCCGTATAATTTTCTAGATTTATGAATGTTTCATTAAGTACATTCAGGGGCGTTATTCGACCTAGGCAACCTAGGCTCTGCCTAGGTACTAAAATTATTGTTTTAAAATACTTATATGAAAATTAATTTATTCAATGCTTCTTGTCGCTAAAGATATTTTTCATTTTATTCAAACCTAGGCAACTAACGCGAATGCCTAATTACGCCCATAATTTTCGGCAGCATTTTGATATTAAGTTATTCTGCTTGTGTGCGAATATCATGTTAGGCAACACTGAATTTAGATTTTTTGATTGCGCAATATTAAACAGAATTTCATGTTAACTCGCAATCGATCAGCGCGGTATTCAATCGTCAACCTAGGCAAATATTATTCTGCCTTTGCAACGCACAGACATTGTGAATAATCACAATAATACTGCATTAACCATTTCAAACAAAAATACGCAGTTTCACATATATAGATAGGTCTTTGAACAGGGGCGTACGCAGGATTTTCTGCCGAGGGGGCATCTTAGTTATGAATTTTTTGAAAATATTTAGATAGTAGACCTTGACAATTACTTTTTACATTACATGATACTGATTGAATGCTAGCAGTTCCTAAAAACCATAAAAATATTTTAAAGGAATTTTACTGCAGCTAAAGACCCCCATAGCAAAGCCACGTGGCATTTTCGTTATTTTACTTTTTTTGGTGGCAAAGTCAGGTAATTACGTGGCATTGTAACGAAATTTAAATGTCGCGTAAGTGGTCTAGTCTAACTGGAATAGCTTCATTTTTTTCTCGTTCACCAAAGGAAAAGACTAAATTAGATGAAACTGTTGGAAATCATTTTCCTCTACCCATTGTTACACGATGGAATTTTTCATCACAAATTGCGAACACTGTTTATGATAACTTTGTTGATTTTATTAAATTATTCAATGAAATTCCTTAACATCCAAACAATCTGTTAAGCATCAGCTATTTTTCACAATATGAAAGACTATACTATTGTTTTCAACAATATTTGCAAGAAATGATATTCTTCAAAAAATGCTTTGATATTCAATACTGTCATGAAGAAATTTTAGATTTGAGAAAGTTTCTTTGTACTGGGCGTGAAAAATTTGATACGTATTTTAATTTTGTGTATTTAAATGATTCTCTTTATCACAAAAAACGGAATATCTATATTATAACTGAATACAAGTAACTTTTTAATGAAATATTTGACATAGCTTCAATGCAAATTAAACCACCATTCGAATATCTCGATTTAAAAAATGAAATAATTGTGATGTAGACAACTGCTGAATTTCAAGACAAATCACTATAGAAAATTATGGAATATCTTAATAGTTTCAACCTTCTAAATGTTTTTCCAAATTTGACGTTGCTGTGTCATTTGATGTGCACTATACCAGTTACAACTAGCACATTAGAAAGAAAATTTTCAGTTCTTGGCATAATAAAAAATGATAAAAGAAATACTATGGGCCAAGAAAGACTTTCCATTTAGCACTTCTTTAAATAGAAAAAGAAATTTTGATAAATCTTCGCAATAAACATGGTATATCTGATCAAGTTATTGACAAATTCTGTAAAAAAAAATAGGCGAATTGAACTAATTTATAAATGAAATGCTGTTTTACATTTGTTAATGCATTGCTTTCAATTTTATAAAACACCTATATGGTATTACATATTGCAAATAGATTATACTTCGTATTTTTATTAGACTTCAGAAATAAGTTAACTACCCCTTCCCAATATTTGCAAAATTTTGCCTATGCGACTACTACTACAGCCAACGCATCGCCACTGAGTACATTAGCTATCTTTTGTTGATCATGCATGATTTCATTTTTATCCTTTAATGATGTGATCTCTGAAGAATATTATTGTTGAAAAATTTCGATATAAATCTCCATTTTTGTACTATGCTTTTAGGTATTTGCAAATAGTAATTTCAAGAAATTGTGTAAATCTTTTTTGCATTTGTTGGAGGATAGAAAGTTGGATTTGTGGTATGGAACAATGTTATTAAATATTTTAAAGAAAGTAGATAATATATTTTTATAAATAATGCATTGTGAATTTAGAAAGGTTTTTGCAAATTTCTGTATTTCTGTTATATAATTAACTGCTATTTTTATAGCCCATTGTATTTGTACATCGAATTTATTCAAAATTTGTTGATTTATGTCGGTTTATAGTATGTTTCCATAATTAAAGTGGCTTAGTATTAATGTGTGAATTAATTGAATTTTTGCTATGGTTAGAAGCTGTTGTGATACATTGCTAAGAGCCTTAATTGAAATAGCCATTTTCTTAACACTAGTTATCTGTTTTGTAAAAATAAAAACTATACGTAAATATTTCAAAGAATTAACTTGTTCTATGTATGTGTCATCAAATTTCAATTTAAATATTGTGAACTATTTGTTAGATTTAGGTCTAATTAAACAAAATTGAGTTTTAGATGGGTTTATTATTAGTTTTAGTGAAGCAAAATATTGTGCAAGAAGAGTGCAATTTTCTTTGAGAACTTTTATAGCAATTTCAGGAGACTTATGTGAACTAAATAGCATAGTATCATCAGCATATTGTATAAAATTACATGTGATTACATATTGAATAGTAAGGGTCCCAAAATTGTTCCTTGTGGAACACCATTTTTAATAAAAATTCAGTCAGAGAGCGAATTCTACTTAGTTTAACTCTTTGTTTACGATTACGGAGAGAGCTACCTAATAAGCACTTTTGTCTGAAAAGCCCAGAATTTTTATTTTATTAATTAATATGTTTTTTTCGATAGAGTCAAATGCTTTTGATAGATCTAAGCCTGCAACTGCTGAACACTCATCAATATTTATGCTATTTCTCCAATTTTCGGTAGCTGTTAACAAGGCATCATTTGTAGAAATATATTTGAGATCGGTCTATAGTTCAATCTTTTGGTTCATCTTTTTTAAATAATGGAGTAATATTTGCAAATTTTAATTGGTCAGGAAAAATCGAATTTCTAATGCACGCGTTTATAATGTATGAAAGTGGGTTAGCTATTATATCTGGAGCAATTTTTAGAGACCAAGTTAGGATAATGGACGGACCACTAGATTTGTATTTTAAAGATTGAATACATTTGATAATTTCAAACTTAGTCACGAATCTGAAAGAGAAGGGCGGAGTTATAGGTTGAACATTAATTGATCTTAAAGGGAGTATTTACTCCATCAAAATTGCCTAAGTTGCAAAATACTTCATTAAATATGTTGTTAGTGATTAACTTTCCTTTATAATTAATTTTTTTCGATTTTTCATTTTTTATTTGTTTCCTATTTAATAAACTATTTATACACTCCCACCTACCTTTTTGAGAAGAGATGTTTTGATATATTGATATATTCAACTTATGAAATATTTGTAATGCTCTTGTATAATGCTACAATCACCTTATGCAACTTATGAAATGCTCAAATGTAATGAACATTAAAATGCAAATGCGTATTATTGACTTATCAGTTTTTATCATTGAAATAAATGTTATAAATAATTTTGCCCTATATAAATCGAAAGATATTAAACTTTGCTGCTTATATGTTATAAATAATTTTGCCCTATATAAATCGAAAGATATTAAACTATTTTGCATTTTACAAAAATTAGTGCGAATAATTTTTTTGCAACCTCTAATGCAGGTAGAATGCATTTATAGAAATTGTACCTGATTTCCCACTGTCACTGGACAGTCCATTTAAGGACAGGAATCTCAATGTGTGAAAAAATTTCTAAAACAATTACAAAAATGAATTTAACTGTAAGATGTTAACAAAAAGCTTTTTCTGAATTATTATTCAAACATCACATATAAACTTGTATTTATCAATGAAATAAAATCTATATGCACTCTAAGTTCTGAACTTGCTAAGTGAGGCACAAGGTTCGTTGCCTAAATAATTTGAAAAAACCGTATGAAATTTCGTTTTACACTTAAATGGTAAATTAATAGCATTTTAAAAAATGGTTAAGTGCAATATTACAAAAAAACATTTATTAATTCCAAAATGGGAAATGATAATTACGAAACTGTAAGAGCAGGAGCAATCGGAACAGAATGGCGATCAAATTCATGTAAATAATCCTGAGAGGTAAGTAAAGCATCATCGAACGACGAAAAACCTTGAATGTTAACATTTACACACAAAGTAGTCGGCTTTGTGCACAAAATCTCGTCATCAGAATCCGAACTTTGAGATAAGCAATAATCTAAATTTTTTAAATAAAATTGATTGCATTTGTAATAGCTACATACTAATCGTATTTACAAAATTATACTATATTTTATAATATATCAAATATATCTGGTACTTTAAACTTCTAAAATAATAGTAATACATTAAGTGAAGTAGAACAGGGTTTTCGATTTTACAAATCGTTGGCAAAGATGTAAAACTGATATGAATTTTATTTGCATAACAAACTAGCTATGCGAAATATTTCAAATACGTCAAACGCCTTAAAAATTAAGACCAAATGCTCTAAAAATATCGTCTCATTTTAGTTTGCTAAGTAAAAAATTAACATAAAATGTGACATAGTTTTTTTTAACAATCATGATGCCTATAAGAATCCACAGAAATTTTAAATATATTCTTTCAATATGTAAGCAGAAGAAAATTAAAAAGATAAAATGCTAATAGCATCACAAGCAAAATTGAGCTTACAAAAACACAAGAGGGGCTAAGCCTCAGTTTGAAGCTACTATTACAACTACAAAGAAATTTTACGTTAATCGTTCTGATATCACCCATTTATAAAGTTATTGATTAAATCTAAATTGTCATTAAATTCACCGTTTAATTGAGCAATGACACATATTTTGAACTTTCAGAACAAATTTTGCAACAATATTGTTTTAAAAAACACAAATGATGAAAGTAAAATCAATTTCAATTACCGAACTCTAATTCTGAGTAGTACCTGATATTCCAAAAAGTTCTTCGCAGAGATCTTCATCTGCTAGTGCATTTAGGATTTCCTGCATTGTATCATCACTAACATCATTTGGTAGTTCAATAAATAACTCCTCGTTGTCACTAATTTCAGAGGATTGTTCATTTGACAGAAGATCGAAGTCTGTTTTACACTCTATCTCGAGCATTTTTTCTTTGTACAATGACTGAGGTGACTCAAAGTTCGCACAAGGATTTTCGACGTTAATATCGTCAACATCGCTGCATTGCTCATCGTCAGACAAGGTGCGCCATAATTTATTTTTAGAAGCATGACTTATTCTGTAAGCAGGTTGTATAATTGGCTCGCTCACGGTTGAACGAGTGATATCTGGCTCAAGCTGCAAACAATTCGGTGAATCATCCAATATGCCATCGTGCGCACCAATTTTAAGATCAGAGATAGCATGGGCGACCTTTGATGTAGACTGTTTTTTAACAATAGAACTAAAATGTTCTACGAGATTATCGTTGGAAATGTAAAGCGTCCGATATAAATGATAAGGTCGGTTAAACAAAGTAGATCTCCAATAATGGGCAGTTTGGTTACAATTAACTAACGTTTTGTGAATGTAAGACTCACGTGTGTTAATTTGCACTTCAGGATTTAATGGGATAAAAAAGGCATTTCGTCTGTAAAATTTGATATTCTTAATTTGTGTTCGTGGCCTTTCTGTTTGGGATTCTGCATCTTGTTTCTCGCTTTTTGGATAAATAGTAACCTTATTGAAATATCGAATGGGTTTTTTAACCGAAACTACTTCCGCAGAGATTTTTTCTGAAACTAGTCTCTGAGCATACATTTTCGGAAAACTCGTCGATTCATCAACATTGCTCACAAACTTCTCCATACTTGTTCTAAATACAAATGACTAAATGTGTTTATGAAACTAAAAAAATCATGTGTTCATTTTAAATAGTTTTTAATAAACTATTAATATAAAAATACAATAAATTATAGACGATAAAACTACTACCGGAATAATATATATAAAATATATTCCTTTTGCAAAACAGGTATCGATTATGATGACCAGTTGAAATTTTGAAAAATTAGCCTGGTTTGTAAAATCAATTTAATGTATTCAAAATTCTATGTTTCAAAATTTGGTTTTCCATGACGGGAAATCGGGGTTTTAATGGTTTGCAGTTTATGAAAATCAGAGTGTTTTTTTGCAAACACGAGAATAAACTTCAAATATAACCAACATGTTTTAGAATTTCAACTATTCTTTGTAACTATTATTGTCTAAGTGATTGCACGCTATCCGTTGGTATCAATGTATGTCTTTATGAAATATAAGAGGAATGGAAATTCTACGTATTCATAAATGAAACATCAATTTGCCTTGAGAAGGTGAAAATAAATTACTCACCTGTAGTTGCTCCATTCTGTGCCAAGCGCCACTTCATCGTTTTCAAAGTCTGTGGGATTACTTTCATAGAAATCTATTGTCACATCTGGCCAAGAGCAGCACCGCCGCCTACTTGCTGGAGCCGCAGTCTCCAATTGGGCGGTCAACTGCCGATCGGTCGTGACTACGTGCACGCCATTTAATAATCGGCTTCGTCTGAAGACTGCGGCTTCCGCTAAAAAATTCGGCTGTTCTGTAAAACCAGAGGTGGAATAGATTCTTCTTTGTTTATTCTGTTGAAAAGATCCACTTATGTTGTCACGGCTTAAAGATTTGAATTTGCTTTGGTGAAAAGGTACTGCACTTGGCTTCATTTCAAATCGCTGTTTAGCACTTCCCAATAGTAAGGTTGGTGCAGATCCTCTTCCAGTGTTTATTGGTTTAAATCTTACTTTAATCGGTGCTGAAGAACTGTCGCTTAAATTTTCATTGGAACTGCTAAGAGATCCTGGAATAGCAGTGACAGTAACTGATGGTGTAATTGTTAATGTTACGTCAGGACCAAAACTAGCAGTTTGTCCCGCATCTTGTTCAATTCGCAAAGGGACTTTGCTAACTTGAACAGGACAGGCGACAAGATCACCATTTGAATTGGAGATATTATTCTTTAATAGATCCTTTGCTATATTCTGCTTATCGACTTCACTGTCGTCATCCAAAGACGAAAATTGAGTGCCTGTTGTTGTTGTCATACTTCCATAATCACTAGGATTATGTTCAGTTCGTGAATTATTCCTTACCTGTCTGCTATGTACAGATAATGGTTTCGTAATGTAAAGAGGGCCCCGCGGAGGTAAATTCACTTCATGAATTATTTCATTCGCATGTTGTAATTCATGAGAGTCAAATGTGGAAACAGATGACATGGGTGACAGTTGGGAGACACCAGCGTAGAAAACTTCAATTATCACATCATTAGGTACTTGATCCATACTACCCCAGCCTCCAACAGAACGGCAAGAATCTTCCAAAAAATTGGCAATCATTATTGACCGACCATGATCTAAAGGAAGCTGAGTGAGATTTCCTAAAGAACCTTTCAGAACATCCTTTTGCGATTGACTAGCACTATCATCAAAGTTAAGGGATATTGGTCTTTGCTTTTTCATTTTAGGTTCTCTTTTAAGAACATCGTTATCCTTTAGATTCGAATCTTCCATTTCGTCTTTATTGTCTAGTTGAAATCGGATAAATGTTTTACCATCAGCAGTCTCCTCAACTTCAGCAGGCATCACTGATTCTCTAGTAACCTCACCGTCCTCTTCCTTAAGAGTGATTACTTCCATTCCCAGTTTTCCTTCAGATACTCTCCTTGGAGATTTTCTCATTAATAGATGACGATGATATAGACGTGAATGGTTTGATTCTTCATCTCCTGGATCGAATAAATTAGGCCGTGAGCGTGCTTTAAGGAATCCAAACTTTTGATCCGAACCTCCAGGGTAAAGTCTTTCGAAAACATCTCCAGTCGATTCACTTCGGGGCAAACGCTTAGAATAATTGCTAAACGATAAACTCGATTTTCTTTGTTCCATTGCCTTCATGTGTTGATCTAAATATTCGGCTTTGATTTTGTGCAAGTGCCTTTCCTCATCTGCTAATTTCTGTTCGATAATTCGAGTTTTTCTCTCTGTAGTTCTTTCTTTTTCCCTGATACGATGTTCTATCGATCGTAAATTATCAGAAATTCGACGTTCTCTTTCTCTCAATCGACGAAGGTTGTGTTCAGCGTCGACTAACTCGTTCTCCACTTTGTTTCGATTATGTTGAGTTTTCGCATTCTTCTTTCTGTTTCTTATTTCATTGGATTTGCGCTCAGCGGTTTGAATTTCTTCGTCAATCAATATTTTCTCTAAAATAAAACAATGAGAGCTAGAATTAAACAACAGGGTGTTACTTAAACCATTGTGATAACATTTCATTATTCAATGGATATTCATAATATTGGTTGCAATATGCCAAAAATCAATTTTACAAATATCTAATCAATATTTGCAATTAAACCAATGTTGCTATTAATACGTATTTTAACCAAAGTTATTTCTTATTTCATAAAAATGTGTGCACTTAAAATATTTCTAAAGAAACCATCACAAATTTTAAAAGTAGTTTGAGGTTAAAATAATAGTCAGCACATACCAGAATTCATTCGTCTATTGTACTGTGCTTTTAAGTCATCAACTGCCTTTTCTAGCTCATTTTTAAAAACTTCGTTTTGCTGCAGTAGTTCTTCAATTTTCTTCTGCTGTTGAGAAATTTCTTCATTGTACTCTGCGCGTAGCTCATTTAAATACTAAATTAAAATTATCAATAACTATAAAATTTTCTAAATATGTATGTCATACACATACTATCATTCATTAATATTGAAAATAAAAAAAAAATTTCACATTTGTAATGAAAATTTATTGAATCACGGTATGTTTTAACTCATTGACTAAGAAGTCGCTCTCAAATGTATTGCATAAATTTCAAAAATAATAAACACACAAATCACACTAGAACAATATCTAGTATAATAGTAATAAGTACAGCCTATTTAATGCATGTGCGCAAGCAAAAATATTTATTTTATATTTTCTATATAATGTTCATTCCGATATATTGGATGCATTTCATAGTATATTGAATTTACATTGAAAAATAAAAAATTTAATTCTATTTTTAAAAGTAATGTTCAAATACAAAAACAGAAAAATTTTATATTAGTGACAGAGCTGTGGCATATTTAGTAATTGTCAGTGGGCATTGATTTTCAAGTTAGGATTAATTCAGCTCTGACGCCGAGTGTAATTAACTTATAAACGTAAAATATCAAATATAACCTTTATGGTATATATTTGAACTGTGCACGCAGTGGCGCAGCCAGAAAAAAAATTTAGGGGCAAATATTTGATGAGCTCAAGGGAAGTACAGTGCTCGACTTAAGACACCGCCACCTGATTTAGAAGCCTATAAACACAAAAACTCAAGGGTTGATATAATTTTCTAGAAATATTGTTTTATTTTCAACAAAAGGCTCAACTTCGGAACCCAAGCTTTGCAAATTGGGTGGGTGGGGGCATGGACAATTTCGCTCCCCTGGCGACGCCTATGTCTACATGTACGCTTTTAAAATTGTGAATATGAACCCTTCATCTCAAGACAATAAGAACAAAGAGGACATAATAGAAATGCGAAGCTATATTGATACTTTGGACTTCACTAATCTAATCTCAACTAATCTCTAATCTGTTGTCCTCTTCAATTTAGTTAAATTTGAACATATTTCGTTTATTAATTACATTACAAACATAAAAAAGAAATACAAAAAACTAAAATTATAAAACTAAACCATCAAGAATTAACCCTTCATTTGCCATGAGACTATAACCAAAATGTATACCTTAGTAAGTTACAGAATAGTGTAAAGTAAATTACTATTTCGAAAACTGCTTTATTAAAATGAAAAATGCACAAAATATTTCTACACATGATAAACGCTTTGTAAATTGGTAGACCATATTCACACGAATCTTTAAGAGGCAATTTGAACACTTGGAAAAGTAAATTGAATACATTGTAAGGGAGATACGGGTACAATGACCTGCCTGGGTTCTTTGATCCCAGACTAACTTAATTCATGGAAATATGTCCAAAAGTAAGTAAATGCCCCCTATAAATATTTTTTCAAAAATAGTTATTTCTATTGTTGTAGAAACAAAGGGTAGATTTCTACTACCATTGTTGTTTATTGTTACGAAACAATTATTACTTGAATATATGTTATGCCCTCATTAGCTCACTATGCTGATCCTACATGCTTGCTAAACTGAATATTAAAAAGGGGATCATGGTACAAGTGTTTCCCCTATATATTTACAAAAATGATGAATAGTTGTTTGTCATAAATTAAAAACGACACTGCATTTGATGTTTGAAAAATTCAAAAAATTATAAAATTGGCGAAATCGAACATTGTCCAATTTACTAATGAGGAAATAGTAAATTAAAGCTGGAATTTATGTAAGCCAAACCTGTTCTCTTTCCAACTCGCGACTCTCCTGTGCCGCTCTCTCCTCGTTGAGCAGGTGAATTTGTTGATTGGCTGCTTCTAGCTTTTGATATAATCTTGGGTCAGATGCAAATCTAAAAGCATGATTTATTGCGGTGAAAAATAACCGTCTTGACGTGCATCATTAAAAGGATTATTAAAACTATCAATGGCAACCTTTTTTGCAATGCTTAAGAAATACATTGAACAAATGCATCGCTATTAACATATTATTGTTTAAATTTTGAGCCGATTGATTCCGTATTCATATTTTCAAGTAAATAATTGCTTAGGAAGAATCAGGTCCTTCTTAACATATTAAGAAGGTTTTGGAAGAATAAACTGTACATTATAAATTTCTACAATGAATTCAGCCTTTGTTTGAGATGCTAAAGAAGGTAATTAAACTGACGTTATACCCATTTAAGCGCTTTCAACAAGCAATCAGTGCATCTTATGTAACATAAGCAACCAAATGCATTTACTATTCCATTCATAGAGAATTTGCAAAATAGGATTGTAATTATTAAAAAATATTTTTTAATAATGTGCTTAAAAATACCCATTATGATATTATTTTTAATAATGCATATTGCAAAAATATGACCTTTATTTGGCAACAAGCTAAAAAATCATAAATATAAGTTTACCTAAAAATATAATTATCATCGTTACTAGTGTTATAACCGTGCTAATATTTCAAAAAATTACTTTTAATATTCTGCAATGCAAAAATGAGATTACTGTAAATCCCTCTCATTTTTGAAATAGTATATGATCATATAATATTTGAATATAACTTGTTTGATTCTGCCATGAAAACCTTGCGAACACCAATTCTATGTCCATAGATTTATATACATCAACGTTCTTGTTGCTTAAGTTGTAATCTGCATGATTGAACTTGGATAATGACATGATATTGTGAGTGCAAATAATGATAAAATCATGTGCTGATCTCGAATTTATTTTCCAATTAATTATTGAAGATATGATGGGATTCACTTTGATTTTACCAATTGGCGTTTCAATTGCAACAGTGAGAAAATACGTTTCCATTAATACTTCAGCATTAAAATAGTTAAACCTCTCCAAATCATAGTCGAGTAATTTCGAATTTCAATTTCAAAAAATAGTTTGGTTACGTATACTATCATGAAAATTAGTTAGACATTTTAATACAAGAAGCACGGATGGTCCATCAGCAGAAAACTAATAGCTTACAATAAAATCAATTTTTGAGAAACACTCAAATTACCTGTTAAATTGCAATCAAGTCTATTACTAAGAAGGATCAAAAATGAAGAAATATTGTCGAAAATTCGCCAGAACTATGAACTTGAGTGCATAGGAAATGCAATGTTAAATAAAAGTGGAGGTGTACAAATGAAGAAAAAAAGAGCCTCTCGATAAAGTTCAGTTCAGATTAAAAAATATTCACGTAGATGATGTGAAAAGTTAAACATCTACCTTACACTACTAGCCGAATTCAAATGCTTTCTAAAATAACAAAAATATATCCAAGTATCACAACTGAAGATATAAATACCTCTTAAATCCACTCCTCTCTCTGGATTGCAAGCTCACACCATCATCCATGTCCACAGATTGAAATGAGATGACACTGGCTGTGCGTTCAACTACGTTTTCATGTACGGGAGAGTAAAGAGGCCCGTATTCCTAAATTTTAACCATTGAACAATATACTCGTAAGTCTTCACAAAAAGGAATGAACATTATATACATGCTTGTAAAACCAAAATCCGTTTAAAGATAAACGAAATCAGACTTCACAGTGATCCTTCGAACAAGTTTGTTCAACGGAACGAACAGTAATATATTAGTAATTAGTATTTTACGTAATTGTGAAGAACTTCATATGAGAGAGCGAAGATAAATATGAAGAACTCTATAATCAGTCGATGCGTGTTTCTAATTCTGGTTGTATAAACAACTGCTAAAATGAGGATATAGAAGAACAAAAATTGAGGAACTAGTGAATAGACTGAACGATGATGGATTAAGGTGAGTATATGCAGAAATTAGTACTAATAGCAACAGGCGGGACAAGTGCGCGACAATTAAAAGTAAAATTAATACAGTCAAAGTTACAAACAAACCTCTAAAACATCCTTTAGCGGCTTAAAGATAAGAAACATTACTAAAAGTGCTTAGAAAGTTCTGTTAATTTTTTAGTATTAATGTTTCGATTATTATGAGTCATAGGAGTTGTTTGTAAATAAATCACTCATTTGGCTCCATTTAAATTGACAAAACTAGCAAAAAAGCAAAAGCAGGAAATATATTGAAGCACTAAATAAGTTGATATGCATTCGAGTTGAATAGGGTTAGTTTTGACATGAACAACATTAATGTCTTACCCATGCTTCACTACTCGCTCGTTGGTTTTTGTTACTGTACAGAAATATATTTGAGAAACCAAGCTGTAGTAAACATCCTAAATATATTCTTAGAAATAATATTCTAAAAATTTAGTCTAATAAAGAACGCTGACTTGAATTATGATTACTGCGATTAATAAATTATATTAATTTCAAGTATGGTTACGGCAGTAATGACTTAAAAATTGGCATGTCTCTGTAAAAAAGTACTTGAAATTTTTCTTGAAAAATATAAGAAATAAAGCGAATGCTTATTTTATGGATGATCTAGTTCTATAAATAATAACAAAAATGAACTTAATAATGAAAAAAATTGCTGAATTTGGGCACCTTGAATTTGATCAACATCAACATCGAAAATTTTGCCTAACCATTTTACGTAAATAAGGATATCTCTAGACTTAATTATTTGGGAGCAGACGAGAGTTGCATTAAATAAACTCCATGTCCCCATAATTCTTAGAACATACATAGTTTCTGAATGAATCTTACCATGATATAGAGCAATTGAACTCGTGAGTGGAGAAGTATTAACGAAACACATTGCGCCTTTGTTTGGTACAAGGGTTACAAAACCATCAACATTTCGAAGATGACAATGTTCTTCTAATGTGTTTGGCCCAGTAATTACTACAACGATTTTGTCATAAACGCAGAACAGAACATAATTGTTAAGGCATTAAATATATTTGAAAGATGTCCTTAATGTTAGAAAGAAACATGTTTTTGGAGTTGCATACACAAAATATCTGTTTTATATAACTTTATGTTACCTATATCTGGTGAGCTATCAACAGTTCCAACAAAAGTTTCGCCTTCTTTCAGAGGATAGATAACTGTGCCTAAATTTACTGATGATTCATGTGAGAAACCAACTAAGTGTGGACAATCAGCAGTCAGCAATACACCAGAATCGTCTGCACGATTGATCCCCATTGACAATTCCTATGCGAAAAAACAGGTTAGAATAACAATCATGAGAACTTCGATCTTACCTCGAGGAGCGTTTTTGTTTTCTGCCATGATTCATTCCAAGCCTCAGTCATTGAAGTGATTTTGTTTTCCTCCTCTTCAACACGATCCAAAATTACTTGGGTAGAGCTGTTCACTACGTTAGGACGATTCTTAAAACAGATATTAAACCCACATAATCCGGCCAACTGAAAAAAAACGGTAAAATTAGCGTAACGATGTTTTTTTTAAAAAATTCACTTTAGCATATCAATGTATTCTAATTAAACGATCTATAAACAATATTCGATTTAGTAGTTTCAATATGAATTTTTACACTGAGATCGGATATTTTGATTGCAATTTGAAATAGTTGATTGTTTAATTGAATTTACATAAAGATTATATATTATGTAAGTCAAGTTATAAATATAATAGGATTGACAAGAGGTATTTGTCGTAATATATAATTACGTCATTTTCTCCAGTTTTTAGAGACATCAATTTTTAGATTTGAACCATAGCGCGCAGCCAATGATTTAACTAGTAAGCACTGAAATCTGTTAATATTAAACCTAATTTAAATAATTTCGTAGATTTCGTTTTTAAAATTGAAAAGAAGAAATTAAAAAGTTATATCATTCGCAAAGATAGAACCCAAGGAGGTCCCCTATCAAAGCTAGGGACAGAAGATGACATAGTAGTGCCTATACCTGTGTAATTCCGCTAGTAATATTGTTCGGAAACGATAAAACTATGTTAATACAATAGTTGTTTAATTGACACATGTACAGATAGACGTTAGCTAAATAGCTAAATAGTAGTTAAATTTAGAACTTAGTTTTTGCGTGATTTAAATCTAAAATGGCACTTACATTACTACGAATTTGTTTGCGAAGAGCCTCAACTTCAGCTTTGAGTGTTTTGATAAGGACAACTTGGGGGTCTTCATTGACTTGCGGTCGGTTCTCGATTACTTGCGTTCTACTGGCATATCGGAGAGTTGAAATGGTTTCATGATACATGTTACTAGCAGCTGATATGGCTAAACACACATTGTAGTTACCCAAAAATCAGTTAACCCCACATTAGTGAATGTTAAAAAAGTCTAAGAACTGACTTAAGAACGAGAAAAATACATGGATACATAAGTCATTCAAATACTCTTAAATAAATAATGTTTCTACACCAATTAATTCACAGTAATTCAATAAAAATCATAGAAAGTTATGAAAACTAATCCTTTTTTGTTAGATTACTTTGATTGCAAGCAGTGGCTTAAATTACTGAAAGAAATTTTTACTTGCAATCATTGTTGTTATAGCATTCCCTCCCAAACTGTCCTTAAGAAGAAAGGTAAGGATAGACTCTCGATATGGAATGTGAACTTGTCTCGCAGATTGAGCGCGCGATTTATTTCGCTCTGCTTCCGAACGTTTCTGTTGTGACTGTTCAGCTAAATATGTTAAAAGTAAAATTTGGTGAATATATACATAAACTATTGTGGTCAATTTAATATTAACCGGTTTCGATTCGAAAAGCATTATCAGAGTACAAAATTTGTGGGAATAATATTTACAATGACTAATAGATAGTAGGCTTTGTTATGGGTATTAATAATCAGAGCTTCTGCAATCTTAGTATTTGGTGTTTTCATTATTATAATAAATTGTTGTTTTTGCATATATATATATATATATAATGTATAGTTTAACGTTTACGTAGCCTAAACTTTCTCAACACGATCTTCAAAGTAATAATTTATTTGGAATTGATGTCAAACTTAAATATTGCAAAAATTTGATGCTGCAAAAACTTGAATAAATTAAAAATATAACGGGGTACTTGCCTAGAGCATTAATAACGCCACCTAGAGCAACTAATGACTTATTGATGTTTACGCCCTCCTTGAAGCGTTCTCTGTTATAGGTGCTCGTTGGATCAGCTCGTTCTCTAAAAAGAAACCATTTATATAACTTTTTTAGTCGAATGGCATTTGCAGCTGGTGATTGGACGACATCTAATCGTGTTAAGCGAAAAAATTCAAAACACTTTTATTTCAAAAATCGTTGGTATCAATTTCAGCTTCATGACTAAGGTGGTTCTTTGAAAAAAAATTAAGAATATTGTCAGGAGAAATGACATTTTGAATGTTTTCTGAAAATCATACAAAATTTTAAGGAAATCAAACTTCAAATTCATCAAGATACAAAAAGAGAAGTAAATGAGTACACGCTCAACAAACATTTAAAACAGAAATCTTGCAAAATATAACTATATCAATTTGCAAATGTTGATATTTTTTGATTTCATGGCAAATTTGGACAATTTATGAACAGTAAAAAAACTGCGTTAAAAATGAGACATTTGTGGCAGCCAAACAGACCTATATAATTTTTAACATTCATGTTGAAGAGATGATGTGTCACATGTTTAAAATTTTAAATCTAATAATTTGGATAAACTGAAAAACAAGTTTTTGAAATCTCATAAGGAAAGGAAAGGTACTATCTATATTTAGAGTTGCTTTTTTCAAGTTAAAATGCTGTTTACAACTCTAAAAAACCGTGAAAAACTCTAAATAGCGTCAAATAAAATAATGACAAAAAATGTTAAGAAATTGAATTCCGAAGAAAAATAATGCCAGAAAAAATAAATCAGGTCAACTGAATTTAAGCAAGCAACGTGAGATCAGAATTAAAGCTCCGTCACAGAGTAATAACAAAATAACCCAAACTAAACGAAGATGCTATTACAGTAGCTTTGTGGTTGAATGAACAAGTTACATGTATATGGAAGACATCTTACCTTTAATCTACCGTTTATTTGACTCGTTTGTATATCTGGAATTTATCGATTCTTCGCAAAGAAAAACTTTAAAATTTCAAATATTAAAAGATGTTTACATATAAAGTGGGAGATTTCGATAAGTCTGCATTTTCCAGAAAACTAGATTGCTTAAAATCTCTCTAGCTTCTGAAAACGGAACAATACACTTAANGAAAGGAAAGGTACTATCTATATTTAGAGTTGCTTTTTTCAAGTTAAAATGCTGTTTAAAACTCTAAAAAACCGTGAAAAATTCTAAATAACGTCAAATAAAATAATGACAAAAAATGTTAAGAAATTGAATTCCGAAGAAAAATAATGCCAGAAAAAATAAATCAGGTCAACTGAATTTAAGCAAGCAACGTGAGATCAGAATTAAAGCTCCGTCACAGAGTAATAACAAAATAACCCAAACTAAACGAAGATGCTATTACAGTAGCTTTGTGGTTGAATGAACAAGTTACATGTATATGGAAGACATCTGACCTTTAATCTACCGTTTATTTGACACGTTTGTATATCTGGAATTTATCGATTATTCGCAAAGAAAAACTTTAAAATTTCAAATATTAAAAAATGTTTACATATAAAGTGGGACGTGTCTCATCACATTAAAGTGTTTGATATGAGTACGGCCAGTCAACATCCGGGCTTTTTTGTACAAATCTCGTATTGAGTTTTAAACACTAAGTTAGATGATGAGTTAGATGTAAATTATTAGGGAATGATCACACATGAAGGAGAAGAAATTTTCTCTATGAAATGCCCTTTGCAACTGTAATAATTCTAATCGTTTAAATCGTAAATTTACAATTGTATGAATAAAAGCTGAAGTGGAAACCATTAAAACGGTAGACAGGCTTCAAAATTTTTGAATGATTTGCCTAAATTTGCAAATCTAAATTATTTTGAAAACTGTTTTTAATAATCGTCAACAGAACATCAGAAAGTAATGCTACTATATATGGAAGTTCCATAACGAAAATTTAAATTTAAAACTTAAAACTTCAAAAATTGATAAGAATAAATGTACATACAAAAATATGATCATCACCTACGAATTACGTATATTCCCATTGCTTGAAAATTTTAAAAAATGCCTAAAATGGATTCTCTAAAATAAGAAAGTTACATGCAATAATGATAACATATTTCCTAGAGTTATTCAATTTCAAATAAACGACTTTATATTTGTTAACATCTTTGAATATATTTATTACCAGAACGAAGTCACCAATACAGATTTAAATCCAAAAGACCATTTCAGAAGGAAAAGATCTCAAATGAGACTGTAATTCTTTAATTACTTCGATCACATTATTCATTTTATAATTATATAATTATTAATAGCCATATTGAATTACATCAGCTAAGTCATTCATTTAAAATTTAATTCCTTCAGCAATATATTCAAGATCAATATAATCAACACAGAATGTGCAGCTATTTTCTAACTTGTAGTTGCTTTCATTGCCGTACAGTGTTGGTCGATTTAAATCACTTGATTTAAATCATTGATTTAAATCGGACTTAAATCATGATTTAAATCAAAGCACATTATTAGTTAAATTATTGATTTAAATCAAGTACACTAAAAGAGATGCAAGTAGTGTATTCTAATTGTTTTGAAGTCATTGCGCTGATATTGGAATGAATTGGTCAGCCCTGAAATGTTGTTTTGCATGTTTTTTATCTTAAGTTTATTTCAAATTGATGAAATTATCGTATTTCATAAATAGTAGTATCA
>CABFPE010000446.1:401419-447758 GCA_900660155.1 Hofstenia miamia
TTAAAAATATATATATATATATATATATATATATATAGTTTTAAGAAAGGTATATTATATTTAGAATAAGATTGAAAGATAATAGAAATAATCATGCAGCCTTCCTAAGTGTGAAATAAGTAGTTGCTAGTGAATTCAGTGTTTGAAACGTTTGTTTGTGGTTAAGAAAGTGACGCCACAAATTGATAAAGTAAAACAGTTGGCATTGAGCATAGCAATTATTGTACAATAAAAGCTATTTTGCTGTAGTCGTGGATACAATCTTGAAATTTTCAAACTGAGCAATATGAAATGGTACGAATCATGATGCTTTTCAGCGCTATTTTAAAGTTTTGACTTACACCAAGTCGCGGTTAATCAAGTTCCTCATAAGTGATTAATCGTTTCGAGTTTTAAGATGGTAGTCTCTTTAAATTGAACTTAACTATACGAATAGACTTCGAATGAACAGTGTAGAACTTCGAGAGTTACACAATAATATGGATGTGCCTTGAATGAGTGGAAAAAATTTAACGAGGAAAGCTGCCAAAGGATTACATCATTGAACTATCACATGCTCTATTTTTATTTAAGTGAATTCATGTACACAACAACATTACGACACATTAACAATGATGTCAATCATACATCAATTAGAAATGTTCTTGAGCGGTTCCCAGCATAATTGCTGAACATGTCGTAACTGGATTCACAGTGTCTATTGACTGAATATGACTGACCCCACCACTCTCCTGACACCAAAAAACGAGTAAAATCCAATGCAATTGTGCATAAAACACGAAATATATGTCTGAAAAATAGGAGTAAATATGAAGACAAAAAACTTTTCTATATTGAAATAGAAATGACTAATTTAATTGAATTTATTAAGAATGTAAAAAAAATATTTTAATAATTATATTAAGAGATATAGAACCGTTAGTTACATTAGAATTTCATAAATAAACCTCTTAAGCAACCTAAAAATGGTTTTGTGATGCCATAGTGTGAGTTCTACAGTGATATAGCGCCTACAAGCACCTGATGGGTCCAACATTGTAATCAATATCTTAAATTTAAAAGTTTTCCTGGACTGAAATGGTCCGCAAAATCTCGTTTTGCGAATAAGAATTTAATTAATTATAAATACACTTAGTAAGGTGAATTTCCTAATGCAGCGAAATAAAGTTGATGGAGGATTCATTTTAGTTATTAAATACGTATTTTAAAAATCGCACATACAACGTTTTTGCAAAAGATTTCAAAATTGGACAATGTGACTACTTTACTAAAATTAGCAAGCGTCTTTTGAAAGAATGATTTTTGCTCAGGGGTACACTAACTCCCCCCTCCAGTGCTCATGCCAGAATATAAATAGAGTAGTAGAATGGTACGTTCCACTTGACTGAGAATTTCAAACTGTGTCATTTACATGAAAACAACTTATTTCGGGTATTTTGAAAACTAGACATACAATTTGCGCTACTTACATATAAACAAATCACCACCGAATATATGGATGTTGTTTGCATTTTTGAAATAGGTCTAAATTCTTAGATTTCTTTCATACATTAGATTCACTTCCAAGCAAGTTAATTTGGAATTTCTGGCAACATTTAATCTCAAAAATCCAAACACACACATTATCTTACACACTTTGCTGTCAATGCTCATTTTGGTGCGAATGCCATTTGAAAGTGCTTCGAACGTAGCACTTGTAGACTACAAGAGACATCGATTGTCAAAAATAATGCCAAAATCTAGCAATGCCTAGATCACGTAATTACAGCTATATATTATATGCTATCTATTATATACGAAGAGTAAGAGTTCGCAATTCAAATTGAAATTCAATTGAACCTTTTTGAGACAAGGTTTTTTGTCAAAACCCATTGCTTGAAATGTAAAGTAGCAAGCTTTTACAACACTTTTATGTCCACATATTTAACACATAAAATGTAAACGGAATGCCAATTAAATTCAATATTTTTCAAATACAATTAACTTTAATATATAATATAAAATAATAGATATTTCAAATTATCTCATATCTTTAATGTTATTTCTAGTTGAATTATTTTGCTAAAATCATATAGTCTCTCAGGCAAGGTTTTAATGACCCTCGCTTTCAAAACGGTCTACATATGAAATTGCGGACTTTTTGTGTGATCATTGGCATAAAAAAATTTCTTAATAGTTTTCATACTATTGAAACCATTTTTTCCAAAATTTTTCTGCTCTTTCCTTTTCACAAATGGCGTCCTATGAGACTAGCTTTCATGCGTCTAACTATGAACATTAACATTTTTGTGAACAATCTTATAAATTATTAAAATTTTTGTAAAATATAAACAGATTTTGTATAAATTGCAAACATAAAAAATGTGAATCACCCCTCTTCGAAATTTTCTACAACCGCGCCTGTAGTTTCCTAGCGCTTTAGCATCTTTTCAATTTTCGGAATTTATAGTCAAAACTTAACCCATTTTTAATCCAGGTGTGGGACAAATTTTTCACCGCCCATTACTGAAATTCTAAATTAGCAATCGCAATCACCATTTCTTGCGGAGTAAACGAGAGTGAAAAGGGTTGTTATTGGGATATATGTGATGCTCTCGGGCAAATAGACGGCTATGTGCCATCTATTATTATTATAAATAAAACGCATTGAAAATGTGCAACTATCGGCTCGCGGACCACATTCCGTGGAAACTTTTAAAATGACTTTTGATGATATTTATCAGGTTTTTCTCAGAAACAATATCTGTCATATTTCCATTTTTTTAATTTAAATGCAGTTAGTTTGTACGACGACCTGCATGTTTGTCGTGAGTGAGCAAAAAATAGGTGACAATCTGTCCCTCCATACACTCAAAATTTCTTAGATGGCCTTCTTACAAATAGTGTTGCGCACCAATGTTTTAAAGAATAAATTCCTTATAGTGTCCACCAAAAAAAGATTGTTTCAATGTGAAAACAGCAAGAATCCATTCATCAAATGAATTACGGTTCAACCTGCATTAATTCCACCAAAGTTAAGTGTTATCATCAAAACTATCAGTTACCTCAACAAATTGGTATCGCTTTTACCAGTGTAAGAGACATAAATTAAAATTGTACATATGAATGTTGCATGAAACTTCTCTACAGTTGTTTATTGACATCGATTTCAAATACTTACAACTACTTATTAACAATTGAAATGCGATTAAATAAGTTATTTAAACTGTATACACATGCATGTGTGTACATCTGCTGAATCATTTGGTCCGCAATTTGTAATTAATAATGACTAATTGCATAATGAACGGTGACTTGCCAATGAACAACTACCTAATAATTAAGAAGTTTTAAGCCTGACAATTCTTAATTATGTGACATGTGTCAATCAATCAAGTGTATGATGCAATAAAATAGAAACATGTAAGTAATTGAACTGGATTAAATATTCTATTCTAATTTATCTCCACTTTAAGTGACAAGAACATTTTAATGTCTGAAAATGCAAATTTTTACTAATAAACAGCAAAAACATTCAATATAAACCAAAGTTATGGCGCCTTCTGCGAATGCCGAAAATAGATGGGTAGCAAGCAGCTCGGCGCAAAGCACACCTTTTATGGCAAGGGTTCCCGCTGGGTGCGAAATTCACCCCCAGTCGTTTATCTTAAGGAGTGAATTATGACCTTGGGGAAGGTCTACTGGAAATGCCCTGGGTCGAATATTGTAAATTCATAATAGTCATCTCCAGAGGACATTAAAATTTTTGAAATTTTGGAAATAAAAGGGTGAATAAGATTTTAACAAATGGTAAAGGAGTGAATCGGTTATGCAAGCTTGAGAACCCCTGCTTTAAGTACTTCAAATATTACAAAACGAGGTTTTTGTGAGCCTTGCATAAGACGAATAAATTATCTTCATTCAAATTTCTATCACATATAGAAAAAATTAGAAACTAGTTGTTATTATTATTACCTGATTTTATAGTAGGATAACGTTCAAAATACACAGGCGGAGTTTTTCTGATAAAGAAAATTGAATGGCATACTATTACTAAAAACTTAACTAATCTAATTACACATTCTTACAACACAGATACTGCAAATTATATTGACTTGCAAGCTGTTAGAGTATGGAAATCTGGACATTGACAAAATTCTAAATCGGTTCGTCTGGGCATACTAAGTTGCAAAATGCAACATACATTTATAAATAATAAATGTAAATTAAGAGTATTATCAACTAGACTATTTAATGTGAAAATGGTAACTTTGTCGACAAATGAAACTACAATTTACAATCGTTAGATTATTTAGCGTATTTCAAAATAAAATGGTAAACCATCAAAACGCTGAGTGAGGTAAACTACATCAATAACTACAAGAAAAAACTTATAAAGTAGTAATTTGGTTTAACCATTAAGGATGGTCAATGTCTAAACGTAAATCAATGTTTTATTATTGAATGGGTCAGCATCGAATTACAGCAAAGTAGAAGAGGCCATTGAAGTGAATTCAAGCATCAATTGAGTTCTAAAACCATTTAAGACAAAAGCCTTGACTATGATTCAATACTATGTGTGTTACATTAATATACCACTCGTCAAATGTACGTGCAAATGTGAGGTGAACGTTTTAAAAATACGTGGGCTTGGTGACGCTCTTATAAAGAAACGAACAAATCAGTGATTCCCTATTAGTAAATGTAAGATCAAAGCAAGCAAATATAATGCCTCTGAAATATCTTACGTCAGATGTCAAATAAAAGATGAGCATAATAATAATCTTAAAGCATCCCAAACAACCGTTTTCAATAATTTAGGTGTAGAATTAAAAAACACTTCCAGGGAATATTCAAATACTAGTAAGTATTGTAAACTATAACCGTTATTAGATTTAGTTACTAGTAACTTACAGGGCATATAGTTGATTAGCATATGCTTACTTTGCACACACTCTTCATAGCCAAAAAGATCACACGAATGTTTAATTGGCCAAAATATATGACTGCATTATATCACCAAAAAATATTTTTAATAAGATTTCCAACATTCTTCACTATTTAATAACTTTTAAAAATTGGAATTTAAATGACATTAAGATGTGACTTTATAGTCTAGTTTCTCGTACTGTCGGTTTGTTGCTTTTTGTCATATTTTGAACACCCAAAATAGCGAAATCAAAATTTTTAACTTTAATTTCGCTATTTTGTTTCTATAGTAACTTATCACAGAATAAGAATAAACAAATTACTCTGAAGCAATCTAAACGCTTACAATTTTTCCAAAATTTGATTTTAAGCGTACAATTAACAATATACGAGAATGGCGACTTTCATTCCAGATTAATGAGATTAAAATTCATTAATAGTCATGTACACATGAAGTGTACTTCACTCAAATTAAATACCCAGCTACAAGCATAGGAACAAAAATTCACTTCATGTGAAGCCCATTCTTAGAAATTACATACTCATTTATGTTGGGTTTTCAAAGTAACAGATTTCGAAAATTTACAAAAATAAATTAAACATTCACAATTCTGAAACATTTATGTAACGCCCAGAATCTTTCAATATATTTACATTGAAAAAAAATAACTTGAAAATATCTTACCTTTCATTGAGTGGACGTAGGCGAATGCAAACCTTAATTGCGGGCATAAAATTTCATCACCATTACACTATACACATAGTTAAAGAATGCATGCCAAATTACTAAGCGTTATTTGGCTACACTACATAAACATTATTTGTGTAGTTAAACAGAACATTTCCCACATTGACAAAGTGCGGTTTACTTATACTGAAATCAAGAGAGAAACCGCGGTACATTTAGCGAAAGAGCTAACTGTTCATTGTTGAATCAATCGGATTCCAAAAACCCACAAAACTTCAAGTTGGAATCATTTCTACAAGGCAACATTTTAGGTATTAGAGAATAATTTAAATTCATTCCCTCCATGAGACCGGAATTAAAAAAATGCAAGTGATTCAACTCTTCTATTCACTTGTGTTGTAAAATAACTTTGACTCATATAATTAAGGCGTTCCTGTTCTTCAACGGTCGCGAACCACAAGTGTAAAATGTATTTGTGTTACAAAATAATTAATATTTAATAGAGGAATAAAAAATAGCATGGCATCAATTAATTATAAAAGTCAATCGAGTTAAGAAAGCTAAATTTAAATTTTTATGCATTATAGTTATTTTTACAACTAGGAAATACCTACACTCAGATTTTTATGTGTATAATCAAATGGGATTAGTGTAGTTCGAATAATCAGGCGTAGCCTAAATTCAGGGGCGGATCTAGAAATTTATGATGGGGGTACTGAAGCCAGAGGTGTGCGCGGGTACAGTTTCATGTACCCGCATCCGCACCGCAAGCGAATTTTCTTATCCGCAACCGCACCGCTAAAAACAATCAGTTAATTTTGAATTTAATTTCAACTAAGTAAATCGATGTAATTAAAGAAACAATATAATAAAAACATTAGTTATCCTTAGGTGGCGTTACAAAATTTGATTGGTTTGTGAAAATTGGAAGCTACGGACACCTCACGTAGCACCTGCAGTTTAACCGCACCGCACCGCAAGCCTAATTTTTATACCTGCACCCGCACCGCACCGCGGCCACCGCGGGCGAATCCGCACCGCGCACACCTCTAACTGAAGCTTTAAAATTCGATTTTTTAATAATATTTTTCATTCTAAATTTGGTTAAATTTTGAATTCTTATACATTTCTCTACATGCGATGACAACAATTTGAAATTTCTTGCTGATGTTCTAGTTTGGACTTTTGACTATTGTGTTTTAATTTATATATATATATATATATCTGGCCCAGTACTAAAATTTAATTTGCTAAAATTATGAATTGTTAACAAAACAGTACATGCATATTTTACTTTAGCAGGTAAATATAATCGCAAATATTAAATCAAATTGATCCCAGGCTCATCTAGATCTCTTCAAGACTCTTATTCTTTCTTGAGTTCCCTTTATTTCAAACCGGACATCCCCAGCTTGAAATGGAACCTTCTGTCTGCTCACTCGGAACTGGAGAAAGTTGATCTCTTCAATGCCTATTCCGCCTCCTGTTTCTCTCTGCCCTGGTCCACCTCTCACCTCCCCGCTGATTCACCTATGTGACATCGTATTCAACGCCCACGACATTTCCCTCATGTTTAAGTCCTACAAGTTATCTGGTCCTTGCTATCCTGACGGAGTCCCATCCCTTGTAATTCATCTCTTCTTCTACATTTGCTCCCCTACGCGTTTTCCGTTTTGCTGGAAAACATCTTGGATCTCACCCGCTGTTAAAATCCAATCAGCTTCCCTCCCCTCAAGTCACTTCATACCGTCCAATAGCCATTCTTTTTCGGCTGTCAATCATCTTTGAGCGCCTTGTCTTTCTCTATGTGTTCCCTAAGTTTCGTCACCTCAGCATGGTAACCTTCCGGGTCGTTCTACCATCAATTTTATTGAAAACTCCTATTTCTACTCTGATTGTAACGATCCTGGTTGCATTATCTTTCTTGACCTTTCTAAAGCTTTTGATTGGCTCCCTCATTCTATTCGGACTCCTCCAGTCTTACCTGTCCAATCGTCGTCAGTGTGTCAAAATCAACTCGCCAATTTTTTCTCGTGCCCTTGTTTCTAGTGGTACTCATCAAGGTTCTGTGTTTACTGTTCTCTTTTTTTCTCGTTGCTATCAACTCACCCTGTCTACTGTACGTTGATGACACTGCGATTTTCAACTTTGGTCTCCAATATTACCTCTGATCTTGAGCTTTTGTCTACTTGGTTTTCGGTTAACCATCTTGATTTTAGCCCAACCAAGACATGTGGTATTTCTATTTCTGTATCCCCCCTCCTGATCTGCCTCCCTCTGTGAACTTTTCTCCTCATCATACTCATCTTGGAGTTAAACTTGCTGCAAATTTAAATTGGTCTGGACATGTGTCCTTGCACCTCGCAAACCTAATTCCTCACTCTTTGCCCTCATACACGGCTGCTGTGAAACTCTCTTTGTTCAAGTCCATTCCTCGCGCCATTCTTTATGCTTCTTCCTGTTGGCGGTCTTCTTGTTCCTTATTCCACTCGATGATACGTTTCCAGAAGCGTGCCTTCAATTGAATCCCTCCCTTGCCATACAAAGACGCTCTTCTCAAATTCTCCCCTCTCCTGCTGTCGCTCTACTTTAATACATGTGATCTTCTACTGTTCATTCGCTTACTCACTTGCAAATTGGACCTTGATCCTTTTGATTTCATTACGTTCTCTAATCTCCGCTCTACTCGTTCTGATGATGTTGTCACCTTCTCCATTCGTCGTCCCAAGAAGCATCGCACCCTTCGCTTGTTCTTCAATCGTACTTGTATGCTGCTATTTACATCTTGACTCTCTATCCTCCAACAGCCATTGATTTCTTTTCCCCGCCACCGAGCTTCAAGAAATCTTTCATGTCTTTCCTCTTTGCTGAGCCCTTCTCCAACTTCGCGTACTCTTCCATCTGCTTCTACTTTATCTCCTATGACTGTCCTCGCTACCGTAAAACGACTTGTTTTTAGATTTTTGTTGTGTATTCCTTGAGCGGCTAAATAAAGTCATTCATTATTATTATTATTAATTTTTTCTGTAACATTTAGTAACTGCAATTTCAAAATATACGAGTATAGAAAAAGAGGTCTAGAAATGGCGGTGTCCTATCAATAATTTTTAAACTCGTGATTCTCAGCAAATTGGTAATTTGGGAATTAAATGCTCTTAGCTGATTATAAAAGTTCTAAGTAGAAATGAAGTTGCATTTTTGTAGGCTTAGGATGGAAACTTCTACCATGTAAAGAACACTAAGGAAGGAGATGATGAATCCCTACTATTACTAGGTTCTTACATGAAATGAGTTATTATTTTGAACAACAAAATCTGAAAAATTGATGCAAAATAGCGTTCAAAATTTCAGAAATTCTTAAAAATTTGATACAAAAATCCTACAATTTTAAACTGATACAAAAATTAATAATATTTTGAATAGATTTTGAACATTATTTGAAGTAGATGTCGAATTTAACATGTTGAAGAAAACATGCCAGTTTTCAGAATCTGAACTAGAAAATTTGTAACTCTTTTAAACATATTGAGTTTTTTCATTTAGAATGCTGATATACTTATCCGTGTTCATCCTAGGAACAATGATGACTAAGGCAACCCACAGGACCTCTAACAAATACTTTGGGTGTACAGAACATCTGAATTTTTATGTCATTAATGTACTTAAAAGTCTTAAATTGATCTAGTATATTCATACGGGTTATGGGAGTGCCAAAAATAAATAAACTGAAGTGCGAACCACAATTCATAAAAATGGTTTCATTACGATTGACCAAGTATATTATATCAGTTTGTATTGCAGCTTGCATTGATACATTATTAGTTTTGACATTATAAATACTGCATACAGAACAATTTCCAAAGAAATATGTAAATGTACGTAAACCATTACATGATTTGAAAAAATGTTGTAATTTATTGTATAATGATAATAAAAAACTTTTCTCTTAACAACAAAGTTGGGTATTAAGAAAAAATATAGTCTAAGTTACTTTTATACCTATAATGGCAAAAACTATTATTGATTATTGTATATAAATGGCCTCCCAATAACGGTCTTTAAAAAAGTATTTTTTGGAATAAATTGCCGGTAATGGGCTAATTTTTGCTTACTATAATAAGAAATAGTTGATTTTAAATTTTATTAAATATTAATATGAGAATAATGGTGTAAGGAAATGAACACTAGAAATGCATTTATTATTGTGGTTTGATTTTGTTGTTCTCGCGTTGAGTGGGAGGTTTTATTTCATTGGAAACCTTTGTCACCCCTTAATGCACGCGTTTGATAGACAGAAAATTCTGTGTCAATATATCAAGGAATAAAAATCAAGCGTAGAGAATTTTGAACAGAAGATATTGAAAGATTTTTCTATTAAAATATCATAAAATGAATCTGCATTTCCTATTAATGAAAAATTTAATATATAAATAATTTATAAGGGTCTCCACAAACACTTCGAGGTTTCTATTGTACGACATCACTTCTTCAAGGAAAATCAAATTAGTTACGGTATTTTAGAGAAACAACTATATATTTTTATATTTTTTACTCATACGTAGTGACAAATTTCCCATATAAGAACCATTGCTGTATTCACTGTAATTCACTGACGAGAATAAGCAAAATCCAAAGAAATTTGAACTTTTTAAAAAAAATTTCAAAAAGTTTCAGTATTATTATAATACATTCATTGGTTTTCTGTTAAAAAGTTGGAATTTAATGGAAATAATGATATTAATGTTCCTTAGAGACCCTAATATTATAACTTGATGGTCAATTTTCCATAGACAAGTAAGAGCACCAACCCGCAGAACCGCCGCGCTTCGGGAGAGCTGTTAGAATAGTAAATTGAAATATACAGGGTGGGGAAGCAAAATTTAGAATATTTTACGACAAGACTTTAACAACAACGTATGACTTATTACGTTATAGGAAGTTATGACAAATCATTTGCCACGAGAAAATGCATACGTAAAAATGTTTTTATGCTATGTGACCGCCTTCTTTCACAATAATTGCCTTCAAACGTCTCCTGAAACTTTCACATGTCTTCTTCATATACTCAGGAGACAACCTCTCCCATTCTTGTGTAATAGTTTCTTTGAGAAAGTCGACATTGCTGTGNGATGTTCTATTGGTAGCATTTTGTAAAAGGCTCCAAAAAGAATAATCCAAATGGTTTAGGTCTGGGCTAGAAGGTGGCCATAAACACGACTTCCAAAAATTACAGAAATTTGATTTGCAAAATTCTTGTATTTTTCTAACTGTATGAGGCGGGGCACCATCCTGTGTCCATACATAATTTCCATTTTGTATATATAGGGCCTTAGTGTGCTAGAATAGTTATGACATCAACATGAGTAATATTTTAAAACAAAAGACTCAATTTTACTGAGTAAAAACAACTTAAAGCTCACTGTAAATTTTGCTTCCCCACCCTGTATATATTTTGAAGATAGACGATTCAAACCAAAACCATCTTTTGAAGAGTGCAAAACACTACATGAGTATAAAGTCAAAAAAAATTATTTTAAATTTATAGAAGAGAAATGCGCAAAAAACATTTTCGTTTTTTTTCAATTTGCGTCTGCAATTCATTATCTTTAATTTTCAAAAATTTATGGGATGTACTAGAGTATGTAGGCAATATATCGCGCAATAATTATTTTTTAGATCGACAATGATCTTGGAGCATAGGGCCAAAACTTTCTCAAAATTTTCTTGTCTTTTGTGCATAACTTAAGGAGATTCGTTTTCTGATTTATGAGGAGGAGAATGCATTGGAATATTTTCGAATCTACTGGAAATCGGCCACTATTGTGAATTGAATTTTTGAAGACGGCATCTTTATTGTTTCTGTAGAATTTATGCAATTTATCATAGCCAAATCTTTGTTTTAAGAAGTTCTGGTCTTTATCGACGTCTTCCCATTTTGTGAATACCCAAAACTTTCATTGCTTTTACAGTATTCATATGAAAATATTCACTAATTAACAGAAATATCTCGCGCAATGTGTTCTACAATCTCATTCACTGATTTACCTCTACATAATATTTGCGAATTTCAATAGAAAATTTCTGAATTTACTGCATTAATAACTGCTCAATACATTAGCGTGATACGAACTAAATTTATGTAAAATTATTTTTGTACATGTACATACAACCAAATAAAATCATCTATGTGCTGAATTTCAACATGGAAGCTTCTTTAAAAATTAGAAATTATTAAATTGTGCGATTGATTTTCATAAAAATTGTTTCATTACGATTGACCCAAAATATAAGAATATACAAACATAAGATTAGCGCAACTATTCTTGCTCTTCAAAAATCATATTTCACCGACCAAATCCGAGAAAAACTGACATAGAAATCGTTTATTAAATATGGTATACTATAGTTTTTTCATAGTAAATATGCATCTTTGTGTTAAATAGAATGTATGTATTTGCAAATGTTAAGGCTAGAAACTTAGAGATTTGCACAACAATGTATGTATCGTAATTTACAGATGTGGGTCTCAATATATACTGAAACCTTCTTCCAATATTTCAATGTTTTGACAAAAAAACAATTGCAAACAGAAATTGAATATGCACACTAAGGTTTAAGCTCAAATAATTTTTGGTTTATCTTATTGAGTTGTTGCGAAATTGTACATATAAAGTGTCACAAATGGAGAGCATATGTAGCCAAACAAATTATAAGCAAGTTCAATATATATTAGGCGCGCATTTTTAATAATGATAGTATTGTATTTCAATGGTATTTTACTAAAGACATTTGCCTATATTACTAAATTATATTTTTTAAAACTGCAACATTTAAGCTTTACTTATATTATGTTGTGTTATTCGACCTTATAGCCTAACTATCTATATCAGAATGCAGAAAACAATATATATATATATATATATATATATATATATATATATATTATTTTAGATATATGTAGTTGTCACCTATAAGAACTTGCGAATTCAATATACATGTTGAATATAGTATTTGATCTTTTCCTATCGGCGCAATTGTCAGTGAAAATGGACAATTTCAGGATCATATTTTCATGCTATAATAGCCTTAATGTAACTATATGGAAAAATCGATGTCTATAATAAAAACGTATTCATCTCAATGTGATCTATTAAAATTAAACATATCATAAATTTAAAAAACAAGCAATCGCAAATCGAAAATCTATAGTAAATTGCTTAAGCTTTTATCAGATTTTATTTAGTAAGGAATACAGAAGAGAAGCAAGTGTCTCATTCCAGTCATATCCCCCCTCACCCCCCCCCCGAATGGGTATACATTTCAATAATATATCTGTATCTATAACTGAAGTTTCTTAAAATGGTCTATTATTAATAATACTTAGAGAAGCTGGAGAATTTCGGTTATTGTTTTTTCAAATAATATCAATTGGAAATGTTTATATTATGGGTTTTTCTTTTATCATTTACTGAATTTCAAATATATTAATAACAAATATTTTTCTCAGAGAAACTTTAGGTGTTTATAGTGAGCGTAGAAACAAAATATTAATATAAATTATGACAACTGCTATTTCAAATATCACGATATTAAATTCGATATACACTCATGTCGAAATTCGAAGGAATACCTATACCACAAATTAACGACGTTAACGAATTTTCTAAAGATTATTATTATTAGTTTCATGATCTGACTAGAAAGCTATGTAAGTGAATGAGGGTGACAGAAATAAAATTGTAAAGTTTTCGACATCAAATTATCCAAATTTTCAAAAAATATTGAATTATATTAATATAAAAATATAATCAAAGATTTTTCTGAAGCAGAAAAGGTAATCTTGGTTCAATTTTGCAACAAAAAATATATTAGAGTGCCATTTTTTCAAGATATAATAGTATTTTATCATATAATATAGGTATAGTTAGAAACATGAATATTTCCATAATGACAACATTATTTCTATTAGCTATTTAACTATACTAAGGCTTATGATAATATGCAGTGACTGCTTACAAGATACCTTTGAAAAACATATCTTAAATAAAGATTGTTTACATATGAACTTTGTTTATTGCATATGGAGGACCCTGCTAATCTGTCTGACAAACAATTGAGCATAGTACATATAAAATACTAAAATTAAATATTTCTGTGTTTTCTCTTAAAATGCTTTCCTCCAAAAGTATTAATGGTGCAAGATTTTTTAAAATTTAATCAATAATTGGTCAATGTATTAATTGAAATATATTGTGATATTTTACTAATTATTAGCTTAACCCTTAACACATACTCAAACATTTTCATTCAAGTTTATTAAGAATTTGGAAATACACTGAATATTTGTGTTAAAATCTTAACTATTTTTCAAACACTTTTCTTTCAAATTTTCCCCATACCTAATGTTAAGAATGCCCAACCCCATGTCAGCAATAACTACCCGAAGCAATTTTGTGTTCTGTACACACAGCATCAAACTACAATGAGGCCGTGTACAAAAGTCAGATACACAGTTTCAAGTGATCAGTAAATTTGTGCAAACGAAGCTTAATCTTAATAGATCTACAATAGAGTTGGAACTGCTCCAACACTACTGGCCGGTTGGCATGCCGGTCGGGTCAGGATTTTCGTCATTTGGCCTAATAATGACCCTAGATGATTTCAGTATAGCATTTGCAACCAAATAGTTTGTGATTAAATTTGTTGCAAACCACCAGTGATTAACCCCCCTCCCCCGCTTTTTTCTCTCTCTCTCTCTGCACGATAAGCTTAAAAACAATTCTTTTAATTTCACTATTATCCCAGTAAACATAGAACTGTTGTAACGACGTCGTTTTTGTGGTGTATTGGCGTTTAATAGGCGTTGAATTGTTTGAGTGGCGTTTATAGTGCGGATTAGTGGCGGTGTAAAAATCCGTCTAGCAAAAAATAGGAATAATTTTAGTATGACAATTTGAAGATAATTTTTTTAAAAACTGCATTTTTATTGGTAGTTTGTCGTTTTATTGTGAAAAGACGTTACTATGTCGTTCAGCGACGTCGTTACGACAGTTCTATGTTTACTGGGATATAATTGATCTGCTTACTTATTGAAAAAATTGCACAAAACGACAACGAAGCTTTGAACAATCTGATACGGGTACGGTTAACAAAGACTATTTGTTGACAAGCGCAGCATTTGAATGCGGCAGTTGGGGGTGCGTTGCAAGTTTAATGAGAGTACTAGGTTCTTAACAAGCGTGATAGATACTTTGACTGCGCAGCCATTAGAACATACTAGTATTGCTGCAGACCTGTGTACATAAAGATGATGAGGGTTCTTCTGTAGGATACAAAAGAATTCATTATTCAAAGTCTGGTGTACAGAAACCAGAAGAATTGGAAAACGTTTATTGAATTTACATTAGCATAAATATGAATTTCGTATATATATATATTAAAGAATTTAAACCTTTCGGTGTGATACTGCTTTGCACGATTACTTTATAAGTCTTGGAATGAAGATTAAACTTCATTTATCATGATCCATTTTGGAAAAATGACTACAGTTTAATTTTTGCAATCAGCTCGGTATTCGTAAGCTAGCTAAATTTCAAATAAAAACGAAATATTAATACATGGATCTGAGAATACTTGCTTAGTTATGAAAAAATATCTGTGTTATTTTAATTTTATCTGATTTCGAATACTAAATAGCAATCTGATAACATTCACAACCAAGAACTAGGCGAACTGGTAGAATAGCGACACGCGGACAAAATAAACACTAATTTAGGATCAAAAACGATAGGAAATATAATAAAATACTCAAAAAGTTTAAAATATAATCGATATAGACCGATAACTTATCATAATTCAGCATATTTATAGCACGCGGTAAGCCGCGATAGCATGCGGTATATTTTAAGCGATATAGCATATAAAACCACGAAGTCATATAAAAATAACTACAAAATTTCAATATATAACAGTATATTTAAGCAAATGTATAAAATTTTGTTTAAATCAAGTCTTTATCTTAAGTGAAAAAGCGTGATAGATACTTTGACTGCGCAGCCATTAGAACATACTAGTATTGCTGCAGACCTGTGTACATAAAGATGATGAGGGTTCTTCTGTAGGATACAAAAGAATTCATTATTCAAAGTCTGGTGTACAGAAACCAGAAGAATTGGAAAACGTTTATTGAATTTACATTAGCATAAATATGAATTTCGTATATATATATATATNCAAAATAAACACTAATTTAGGATCAAAAACGATAGGAAATATAATAAAATACTCAAAAAGTTTAAAATATAATCGATATAGACCGATAACTTATCATAATTCAGCATATTTATAGCACGCGGTAAGCCGCGATAGCATGCGGTATATTTTAAGCGATATAGCATATAAAACCACGAAGTCATATAAAAATAACTACAAAATTTCAATATATAACAGTATATTTAAGCAAATGTATAAAATTTTGTTTAAATCAAGTCTTTATCTTAAGTGAAATATCTTCATTAAATGTTGTTTGCTCTTTTATAAGCAAAATACATATGAATTCAATTGATATCACAATTTTTGAAGAAAAATTTGTTTAATAATACAGTTCAGGGGTTTTAAATCGAGTTCGAGATACAAGGACCGAGTTCGAGTTTTTACGTTTCGAGTTCAAGTACTTTCTTAAAGAAAATTCTGAGTTCGATCGAGTTTTCTTCTAATTCCGAGTTTGTTTGAGTAAAATATTTATTGTACAGTTATTCTAAGCTAAAAAATAGTTATTTACGATTGGTAAAGAAATTGAAATTTAAAATAATTTCTTTTTTACGGTATTTTCGATCGAGTTCGAGTTTTGATGAATTCTCTTCCGAGTTGTTCCGATCGAGTTTTGCGGGATTTTTTTCGAGTTCGAGTTCTTAACATTCCGAATACTCGAAAACCCTGATACAGCTATATTAAATAAGCCGTAAATTTCAATTTAATATAGTAATATGGATTTTCAAAATTATAATATTAACTACAATTTTCATTTCATTATAGCACAAACTAAGGTTTATTAAGGTTTGCTTTCGTATTTGGTCAGCAAAAAATCAAATTTTTGTTGTGTTACCACTAGATTCTGAATAAGATTAGGGCTTGTAGCGAACGCCCGACGAAGCCATCACCCCAATTGATAGCCGAATTTAAAGTTTTTGACACTTCATATCATTTTAAGGCGTTATTGTACTTTAGGGGACCCAGTTTGAGTGACGTCATAAAATGGGTATTAAACTCTAACCTTAACCCTAACTCTACTCCCCAACCAATGCAATTATATTGCATTTCATCTTGTTGATTAATTTTTGCAAAATTTTTACGTTTTGGGGTAGGGATTGGGGTTAGGGTTAAAGTTTTATACCCATTTTATGACGTCACTCAAACTGGGTCCCCTAAAGTACAATAACGCCCATTTTAATATATAAATCGCTTATAGTGTCTGACCATTTTCATTGTAATAGTGTTTTTCGGTGAGATTTGCTTTCGTTGAAATTTGCTGTAGCCCTTCCTAATAATGAAGAAATTTACTAAAGATCAAAACTTGATTTAAACCAAAAGCTTAATTATACAATTATTTTTTGTTATTTTTTAGTTAAAGATATTATTATATCATGGTTTTTGATGATATATTTTTTAAATATATACCGCATGCTATCGCATGATACAGTTATGCTGTAATATGACAAGTTATCGGTCTATATCGATTATATTTTAAACTTTTTGTGTAATTTATTGTATTTTCCATCGTTTTCACCCGAAATTAGTGTTTACTTTATCAGCGTGTCGCTATTCTACAAGTTCGCCCAAGAACTACCCTACATTTTAAGGGATGTAACATATTTGGTTAAATAAAACATGTTGCAAAGATCAACATTAGGAGGATTGTTATCGGAAAATTTACAATTTAAAAAATTTCTAGGTACTTAAAATTTTAGTAGATAATAAAAAAAAATATTACTCAGATATAATAATTGTATTATTTCTAAATGTTCAATAAGAGACATTTACATCTGACAAATTTGTATTGTAGTATTAAAAAATTTTGGGATTTATTTTGACGTGAATGTGTATGCTATTTCATTCGCTATTGGCAATTTGATACATATTTAGCGCTTAGATGTGAATAAAATAGTAAAGGTAAGGTTTTTAAAAAAAAATTTGGAATATACATTGATAAAATAATTTCTAAACAACTACAATGCATTTTTTAAGAAATTTAAAAAATTTATTTAAATATTATTCCTAATTTTTTATGCAATTTAATATAATGAAATTTCTGATATCTTTATTTTGTTTACATTAAATGATGGGAGTCACCATTGGAGACACTGTAATTTGAAATGGCAGAAAAAATTGTGGTAATGCATTTTTTACTTCATTAGATCTACCTAGCATTATTTCGTTGAATTTTAAATTTAACTTTCAATAAATTGGATAAATTGTATTAGAAATTGAAATAAATATTTGTAATAAACGTATAGTGAAATCCTCAAAACAATCAGGTAATATAAAATACGATTTTTTGGGTTGTCACAAAAAAAATGAAATTATTTTCTTAATCGTTCGAGTAGATTTATGCGTAAAAAATATGCAAGCACCATTTAAAGATATGACGAAAAACGAGTGCTCTACAGGGTTTTCGAGTACTCGGAATGTTAAGAACTCGAACTCGAATAAGCTCGCAAAACTCGATCGGAAAAACTCGGGAGAGAAATCATCAAAACTCGAACTTGTTCGAAAATCCACTTGAAAATAGCGTAAAAATTAAATTTCTTTCAATATCAATTTTCTTACCAATCACAAAAACTTTTTTTTAGCTTCGAATTATTGTAAAATAAATGTTTTTATTCTAAAAAACTCGGAATTAGAAAAAAACTCGATTTAACTCGGAATTTCATTTAAAAAATTACTCGAACTCGAAACGTAAAAACTCGAACTCGGCCCGAGTAACTCGAATTCGACTCGAAAACCCTGGTGCTCTAACGGTTAGGGGCATATTGGAATATTTGACAATATAATATACAATTTAACAGGTATTATTTTAATGTTGATAGACATTATATTTGACATTAATCTCATTGCAAAAAAATGCTGCGTATTAGGATTTGATTTTTCCACTTGATTTAATCTCTACATCTTTAAATGAACAAACACTCATTGATAGCGTAGTGTTAGCGGCATATTGCTTTTGACAAAAAAGTTAAACGCTTATTTTTTTTAATACCAAATTCCGGCGAAGGTATAGAATAGGGTGCATGCGGATAAAATAAACATTAATACAGGGTAAAAATCAATGAGAAATGCAATAGCATACGTAAAAAATAATAGATATAGATCGGTAACTGCATAATTAACCAAATTCTTAAATATTTAAGTTCAATAGCACGAAAAATTGAAAATTCATGAAAAAATATGTATTATTAAACCAAATGCAAGATATAGAAGTATATTTATGCAAATCTACACATTTTTAGTGTAAATCATGGCCTTACTAAATAATTTACCGATTAGTAAAACCGAATTTATAGCTAATATTGTTGTAAATATATTTTCAAAAAGTGCGAATGTAGGTCGGTTCTTAAATCTGTCAATTCATAATCTTATGATTGTCAGAATTTATCTTACAGTTGTCAGAGAAAGATGTAACTATGGAAATCATTCTTAGCCAATAGCATTAATCAAAAAGCATTATCAATATGGCAAATAGTAAAATACTTAAAAATATTAAAATTCTGACTGCCATAAGATTATGAATTGACAGATTTAAGAACCAACCGCGGATGTACAATATTGCCTGTGTGCAATTACCATGGGACTGTCGATTACCGAAAGTTCAATATAATTTACTCAGTGTTATATGTTTTAAGTATAGCGTATTTTCATGCTTATTGAACATCCATTTGGGACTCAACATAGGGTCTTTTATTGAAGCATCTAGTGCAAGAGTTCATTTGGTGCAAATTGATTCAAAACGAAAAATCCCCTTTTTAGTCCATGTTTGCATCTTTGCTTATTTAGTGTCGGTTAACGGTTTCTTAATATAGCAATAATGAAAATCAGGGTCATTTCTCATGTTTTGCACCTAACAGCATGTAGTTCATCTTCACACAATTCTAAAGCAATCGATTTAGCAATTTTATCAATTAACGTTTTACTCAACAAATCCTCATTTCTTAGTAGACTTAATGAAGTATTTCGTTTTTAAATTTAAATCTGTTGGTTGTTCTGTTGTAATTAACATTTTTATCACAGAGGTGCAATAACCTAAAGAGATCGATTCCATTCAGAGTTAGCCGTTGCCTTAAATAATGTGTGCAATCAAGAGCGCCGCGAGAAACTTCTTAAAGGAGGGGCAAAAAAATTTGCATGTGTGTTAGAAATTTGTATTTGTTGGAGAAATATTTCATTTCAAAGCATTTTCTTTTTGAAAGAGAACAATGAGATGATATATTATTTCCCAAGTATTTTGATTATCTGAAGTAACGTGCTAGAATCTGCTTTAATCTCCCATCCCATGTGTAAAAATATAACAGTATAAGCTTTTGGCTTGCTATTTTCTGCCACTAAACTATTTCGAAAGTAATAGTTACCACATCCGTATAATTCATGATTTATGTTCTTAATGTGAAATTTTTAAAACATTTATACACAAAAACTCAACAAATTATGTACTCAACAAAGCGTATATATTATATTTGCAGTTAATTAGGTTTTAGATATGATTATTTCAAAACCTGAGAGTAGCCGTGGTGGTCTCTAAAATATTGGGACGAAGATAAAATGTGCTGTTTTGGTGTCAGAAAATATCGATACTTGGATATTTAAAATGTATTTGTTATAATAATACGAGTAAAACACATCGAAATTAATATATTTTTACCAAAATGTATTTTGAAATTTCACCTAAGGTAAGGACTTGATTTAAACTAAGCACGTATAGATTTGCATAAATATAATTTAATATCGTGTGATTTGCTTAATAATAGTTAATTATTTTATGAATTTCAAGTTTTTTGTGCTATTGTCCTCAAATATATACCGCGTGCTACGAATTTGGTTAACCATGCATCTTTCGTTTAATATCTACTCTTTTTTAAGCTTATATTAGGCATTTAAGCTTAAGTTAAAAAACTACATTTAAAATATTTTGGGTGTTTCGTATTCTACAATTATATATTTTTGCTATTCCTAGCTTTGCAATGAAATATTGAGAGATTTAAGGTGGGACCACCGCCACCACTCCTTCCCCTCCTCAAATTGTAAATTTCGAAAGTACTACGGAAAATGTATTGGGAAGGTTTCTAATTTTCTTATAAAATCCATTTTAAATCAAAATTTGTTTTTGTAAATCAGCCAGTACATTTTGTTTTTGCCTTCATTATATCTTAAATATATTCAATAAAACAGCTTATTAGAATTGCTACCAGAAAAGTAATCCGAAAGTTAATCACAATATATTAACATTTTGCAACAAATTAACAACAAAATATTTGATATTTTAAACACTTTTTAACCGTTGGGCCATTCCATTATATTTCAGGCTTCTCAGGAACCCATGTTCTTGAAAATTTTTCGCTCAAATATACGTTGTAGAATTTTCGAAACTGATCATTTAAAATATATTTGAAATTGGATCATTGGTTGTAAAGTTACAGCATTTTAAAATTCGTTCACGCAGTGATGCCATTTTTGAACCGAAATTTAAAACCCTAACTTTCCTACATATTGTTGGCACCTAATTGCTGAAAACCCCTGTTTGACCTATTTGTTCACAATCTTAATTTGTAGTTAGATTTACAAAAAAAGTTAGCTTTTGCAGCTAAAAAATTTAGGGAAAGAATTTTTGGTGATGTTGTCATAATTATTTTTAACTATTTTTTGGTGGTTGGCTTACACTGAAATGCTCTAGGAAGAAATTTTTAAAAATATTTTTTCCATGTGTTAAGATTCGGCTTTCATAGGCCATTATGGGGCAGAAATACTTTGCAGAAGCTGATGGAATACTGGAATTTCCAGTCTGGAACGTACAAAATATCTACTGACTAAAACAAATTAAGATATACCAGTTATTTGGCAGATGGTGATTCATACTCTTATGCCACTATAAAGAATGAAGAACTGTATGGTTCTGAATCAGAAATAAGAAAATTAGAATGTGTTGGACATGTTTAGGCACATGCTTGCAGGAACTAAAGAAGGCCAAGAGTATAAATCTGCTTGGTGGGAAAGGAGGCTAACTGACACTGTTATTGACTATCTACAGAATTATTTTGGCATGTCATTAGAAATAATAATTCAGTTTTGAGTTGTTTACTGTTCTTTTCTTGCCATTAATGACCTTCCTCAATCTGTTCTCAACTTGTCCTGCTTAGTGTATGTGAATGAAACTGTGATTTTTTACTTTGTCAGTTCTTTCGTTTCCAATATCTCATTTGGTCTTCTATTAACCATTATTATTTTACCCAACCAACACATGTGCTCTCTTCTTTTCAGTGTCTCCCCCATCAGATCTGCCCCTCCCAGTGAACTTTTCTTTTCATCATACTTATCTTGGAGATCAATTTACTGCAAATTTGAATTGGACTGGACATGTGTCCTTGCATTTCTGCTAAACTAGTTCTTCACACTTTGATTTCCTTTAATACTTCATCTTCTGTGAAACTTGTTTTTCAAGTCCATTTCTTCGGCCCTCATGCATTGTTCCACTCCATGGAATGATTCCCAAAACGTGTTTTCAAAGGAATTTCTCATTTATCATGCAAATATGCTCTTGTCAATTGCTCCTCCCCTGCTGTCTCTCACTTCTAGGCCTGTGATCTCTTGTTCAATTGTTTACTGACTTGCAACCTAGCCCTTGATCCATTTGATTTTATAATGTTCTCAATTTTCCATTACTTGCTTTTGCCTAATTTGTTCTCTGGCTTTGATTACTCATTAATCTGGCCCTATGCTTCATCTTAGTGACAGCCCTCATTGCCAAAATTGATTTTTTTATTGTTTTTATGTTTTACTACAACTGGCCTAAATGGGTTGATACGCTATCAAATGTGTATGGCCAATATTTGGCAAACAAAGTTTTTGACGTGTATCACCCCATCAAACGCGCTATCAGACAAGCCATCAAACCTCTCATCAGACAAAATAGAATCAAAATAATTGAGATATCTTCCATCAGACATTCATCAAACAAGTTATTATTTAATAAAAATGCTCTTTAACATAAAGAAATTCAATTAAAACTGGTAAAAACAGCATTCAATTGTTCCCTTATCTGTTCTGTAACGTGGTGTATTATATGAGAAGTCCATAATTGTAAATGAAAGATTATTTATATTTTCGTGATTTTATCTTTATTTAAAATTTAGATCAATGGATGGAGCTATCGTAGAAAACCGAGCTGCCGATATAAAGAAATTGCGATTTACTGATACTGTAACTGTTCATTCTGATATTCCAGATAGTTCAAGGGATTTGCCTTCTTCCGAGGAAAAAAAATCTGAAGGGTACGTGATCTTATGTCAGTTTTCTTAATCTTTTTACGACTGTAATTCAATTTTATTGAATATCATTTTCATTATATACTATGATTGTCACATAGTAGTAACATGAATAACGTTGTGATGGTCTTATAACCAAATGCATTTTTTACCGTAAACTATAATGCATTTCTCAATGATGCTCAAAAGATCAATGCTAATGTAGAAATTATCAAAAATATCTCATTTTAAATGTAATTATTTTTGAATGGTCAATTACATATATATATATATATATATATATATATATATGTGTGTGTGTAATTTGATTTATATTCTGTTTGAAATGCTTTGCCTTCGCCGTCGTAATATTTTAGTATTATTATTATTATTATTATTATTATTATTATTATTATTATTGATGCTGTTGAATACATTTTTCCAAGAAAAGATTAGCTAACAACAAGCATTGTAGCATTTCTCCTTAAGATTTAAAGTAAACAATGGTAATTACAGAAGCACGTTATTATTGATGTTTATGATGTTTCTTAGGCATTTACGAGAGCGGATGCTTTCGAATTTTCTCCCAATTAACTTTTGATTAATTGTTTTGTGGAAATGAATATGTTTTACATTGGTTTGTATATAATTACTTTTATAGTAATAGGGCATATCAAGTTTAAAGTAGTGTAATAATATATTTTTTATCGATATAATAGAATTCTTGTCATAATTGATTCTTCTCCCATTGTTTTTGTTGGAACTCTTGATATATAAAAAGAGTGAACACATCCTCTTCTCATCTTCTGTTCAAATTTTTACTTTTGAGCTAGGCAATACGTAGTATTTAGACGGCATTTTTTCCGAATGACCTGTTTGATTTTGGTGCACCTCTAATTTTTTCATCGGGTGCATTATATTTAAACCTGGAGTCACACATCTTTCTGATAGATATAGCATTGAATTTGTACTTTGTCATTATTAGAAATCGTAAAGAAAATACCGATGCAATATTTGCAAGTCTTTCTGTCTCAATACCATTTTTCCCATTTGCGAAGACGAATTTTGGCTTAGTTCAATGTTTTCTCATAGCAGTCTATTATTTTTTATCCAACAAATTTGATCATCTTGCACCCTAATAGTAATTTCATTTTTGTATCCCGTTCTATGGCTTCTTGATTTTTTACATCAGTTTTTGATTTTAATTTTAAAAAGTTTTCAACTAATAATGACATTATTGGCCCAGGCCGAATGTTGAGGCTAATACAAAAAAGTTTAGGGCTTGCTGATCGCGATAACAAAGCTCCTCGTCACCATATAGGAGTTTAATTACGTCATTAAAAAGTGATGCAACTTCTTTTTTTTCGAAGGAACTTTACTAAATAAGAGTTGGCTGACTGCTGTTTTCCCTTGATTTTGCTTTATTATAGGGTTCCTTTAATTCATCAATAGATTCATTGAATCGGTTTCATGAAAAACGGAACTTTCCATGCAGAGAACAATATCGTGCAAAACATTTAACTTTTGTTAACTTTTTTTTTCTTTAAGATCACAGAAAAATTAGACTAAATTTTGAGTTTCTTTAAAACGATTAGTAGCTTCAAGAACATTTGCTAACACTAAGCCTTCTGTAGTAGAATCAGATTGTTAAATTTGAGATGATTTTTTGTTTTAAGAAGCAGCTTCCGATGTTTAAAGTATCTGTCTACAATTGCAGAAGCTGTATTACTTTGTATACCAAGAGTCTTTAATGCATTTAGGAAAATGTTCACTTGAACTAGGATTGGAACTTTTTTAAATTTCTGAATTATCACATTGGTGTCGGTGATTATTATCAAACCTCACGAAGCATGATTTGCACTCATGCACGGTTTTCATACTCCGAGTTCGATAGACAGATAGTAGAAATAGGACATTTTTGTCTGAAATATAATTACCTAGATGATTACGTATTTTAGCAAATTTTTTGCAAATAAAACATTCTTGTAGGCTGCTTTTTCGTTTATTTTCCCCCACCGGGCTGAAACTCCGTAAGCTCTATTACTAAATCGGAATCGTAATCCGATGAAAATTCAAATTCACGGTGCTCTATCTAATTGAAAAGAATTAAACAATTTCTCAAGAAAAATGTAATATCATACAAATGAAATAAATGGTTTTCACAAATTTCTATGCAACTAACCATTGTTAAAAGTCATGAACACCTTTATAAGGATTCTTCCAACAGTCATTATTGCAAAAAATTTATTAGCCTTCATGCAAAAAAGATATAAGCGTATAAACTGACTGCTTAAAATCAGTGTGTACAAAGCGGATTGTATAATATTTTGCAAATTTTTTCTTTAAAAACTCCGATATTATTAAACTGATAAACATTATTTATTGAGATATTTACTATAAATTTACTTGCCTACAAAGAAGTACACACAAAATTTTAGTGTTCGGATTCGCACATAACGAGAAAATCCATGTCGTAATCGTAATGTTAGATATTATACTTTTATGAAGCGAGCGTTATTGAAAATTCCGTAGCCTATCAAAATTTAATGAAGAAGAGATATGTATTATTCCCAAAATGTTGTTGATAAAAAGGATTAAATATGAAATTTAGAACTTTATGAATGAATTGAAATCTAATCTGCATAGCGACAGCAAGACACAAATTTAATGTCTTTTAAAATAGTGTGCTTATTATTGCGATTCTATAATTTGAAAGGCAAAAATGTAGATTAGGAATAAAATTACTACAATAAGAATCTTTGCACCCTTTACCACAATTTCTATTGTTTGCAATGTCGCAATCATTGTAATCAATATATTTTGAAAATCAACGATAAAATTACTTAACCGGTTTTGCCTGATTAATATATATTTATATATATATATATAGTATATATATTCGCCAGTTTTACTATGGGAATCCGGCGTGGGGGTGTACATTTGACGGATTTTCCAAAAATTCCATGGTACCGCTGACGGATTTTTAGTTTACTCGGTGTTGTATTAAAAACAGTTTGTATGTTTATTCTAACTGCATTAAAATTAATTTTAATCAAAAAATAATTTTTAAAAAAACAGTCAGTTGTACACTTTTTGAATATATCCCTCAGTTTTAGTAATATAGAAGAAAAGAAATCCCATAGTACAACTGACGGTTTTGAATATAAATGTAACATTGTACAGGTGACTAATATATATATTTTATATATATATATATATATATAAGATCAAAAGATGATCAAAATCTCTAACCTTGTTTTAAACCTTAAACATATATACCACAATTTTATATGTTTCATCTATTTTTAATCAATCACAGTTTAGTAAGAATTATTCATCAAATCTATATTTAAGTGATATTATAATTTATTTAATGTGATTTAAACAATATCGAGTTCAATACGAATGATTGTTATTGCAAAATTTTAATAAATTGGCATAGCATATTACCAATTACAGCCAAACCTCGGTTTTCGACCATAATTCGTTCCAGAACTGTTTGAAAAGCGATTTGTTCGAACACCGAAATTCATCAGGCAGGATGCCAGTGATTGAGGGTTGGCTGAAGTTTTACGATAGAGGAGACAAATCTTTTCTTTTTTTCGTTAATATATTGTATTAAAGTTCCATATAGAATTTGGAATGAATTAAATTTAAATTTTAATTGTTTTTCAACTTGTTAATTTGAAAACTTTGAAATTGAATTAAGTCATATGACATGGTTACGGATAGCAACGCCATATATTTTCTTTCCAGCACACATGCATATGATTCTTAGTATTAAAATCTAATATATATATACTACTTAATTGTTTTCGGGAATCAATTTATATTCTACTGTTTCAAAAAATTTACAATAGACTAGTACTGCATAGCTAGTAAGACAAATGAAATGAACAATCCTTGACAAACATAAAGTGTGGACTAATCTGACTAATTTAATCGTGACATATTTTAGCACAAGTGTTGATGTGGTTTCTGTGAAATAAGAAAGTCTCTCTATACAAAATTTTTATGTTGCAAAAATAAGTGCGCACAATTTTTCGTTATCAATTTGTTTTCAGTCTAGCTTAGTATATAAAAATATTAAGTAAGCAATTTTAGTTTTTCGAAGGGGAGGAACTTAATTCTAACATTTATTACAGACTTTGATGTATATATAATATATAAACAATTTTCGTCCTAATTTTGCAGGAGACTTTGGAAGCATTGTATCATATATACGGAAAAGTTTCTGCTTACGAAAGGTAACGTAGCGTATAGACTTCCAGCACTAATTTCCTAAGTAGTGGTGCAACTATATATATTGTAACCGTATATACTCAGGTTCTGAAATTCGGGACTAGATGTTAATGACCTAATGATAACTCTATTTAGACGCAGAAGACGAAATCAAAGAGAACGTCAAAAACGGCGTTTTCAAAACCGCTATGAATTTAATAACTATCGTGCGTTAGATCGAGAGGCTCAGGCTCGATATGACGGACATGTCGCTCAACTTTTCGAACGGCGTCTTCACGCTAAAATAAGCAAAGGTTTACCTGTTGCACCATCCAATACTACTCAGTATATCATTGATGAGCATAATTCCCCTCTACCAAGGAGTCTTACGTGTTCCCCCAGGTTACCAGCCAGCAGCAATGATGAGGTTAGTTTTTTACTTTCAATTTTTGTGTTCAAACTTACATATTCGAATTCATACACTATCCGCAATATTGTATTTAATGTTTTTTATAAGGTAATACTTCGCGGTTTAGAAATATTGTAAATTTTGCTGCTGTATGTCAATTTTTAGTCAAGAAACCCACTTTAGTTTTTTTCAGAATACTTAGTTTCAATTGAACACACTAGACACAACTGAATTTAACCCTTTGACTACCATAAGACTTTGACAAAGGGGTAGTATTTGAATTTTTTGGAATTAGCACCTATTTGATATACTACAGTGGTCGACAAAATTATAGAACATTTGTTTTTTTCTTACTAAATTACAACTTTGGAACCTTTTTAACCGTATGTTAAGAAATAAATGAAGACGCAATTTTCCAATATGAATCACATTATGTTTCACAAACGACAAACACATTTTGAATACATTAGTGTCAATATTTTGTTGGATAAGCCTTTGCTCGTATTGTCTGTTCTATTCTTCGGGCATACTGTCAACTAAATTGTTGCAATATTCTTGGGTGATGTCAATGCACCATGTCTGCTGTATGGCATCTTTGAATTCCTGCATATTTGAAAAGTTGTAAGCGTTCAAACGATCTTTCATATAGTTCCATAAATTTTCAATGGGATTCAAGTCTGGAGAATTCCCAGGCCACTCCAGAACTTGAATCCCATTGTCTGTGATCCACTTTGTCACTAATTTAGCTTTGTGACACGGAGCATTATCGTGTTGAAAAGTTTCAGTCTGCGAAATATTCTCACGCACTATTTCAAGATAACTGGCTCCATTCATTCGGTGGTTTATTGGAAGAAATGTTAGAGCACCGCGTTGAGAGTATGAAAAACATCCCACCATGATCGAAGGAGGATGTTTTGTTGTTTTGATTGTAAAACGAGGATTACAAGATGAACTTCCAACTGGACGACGAACAAATCCAGGATTTAGGTTTACGTAGTAGAAAAGTCGACTCGTCACTAAACATCGCCTTTCTCCACATTTCAACTGTCCAATGACGATATCTTTGACAAAACTCTAACCTTTTCTTCAGCATAACTTTAGTTAGCAGGGGCTTCTTAGCAGGCTTTCTCACTGGGCAACGAAATTTCTCACGAAGGCGACGTTGTATTGTTCGAATAGATAAATTAGGAATTCCACCATGAAGATTTCTTTTAATCTGACTTGCACTGATAAATGGATCTTTCACAGCTTCACGGCCAATTACACCATCATCACGATCGGATGTCTTTTTTGGACGGCCTGTATGTTTGCCTGCGGCTGCATCCCCAGTTACGTTGAAACGCTTTAATATCTTTGTAACTGTTGGACGAGATACACCAACAGCTTCAGCTATTTCTTTGTGAGTTTTATTCGTGCTGGTGGCCAATATTGTAATTTGTGATCTCTTCAATTTGCTCACTTCTCTCCTTTTGTTAGGCATTTTGTAACGCACTATGTTTTCAAAGAAACTATAAATAAACCCGAATTTACCGTGCAAGATAATAAATGGGTAAATGAAATGACAATTTATGATCGAAATATGATTAATAAATCATTTCAGCCAATCAGAATATACCTATCAGCAATAAGTGTATGCATTCAGAAATTTAATGAATAATTTAATTGAAATAATCTATAATTCTGTCGACCCCTGTATTTCAAGATTTTCAAAAAAAATTTCACAAATATATCTAGTTTTTGAGATGTATTCCGGTACACAGGTATCCCTATGGTACATAATGATTAAGAAAGCGGTCATTAATAACAACAATTTCTATTTAATAGTACTAAAAACAACATTTGCTTCTTCAAAAAATAATATACATAGTAAAATAGTAAAATTCCTTTTTAAAAATTCTTTTTTCTCTAGGAGTTTTTCAAATTATAATATAATATATAAGTATATACAATAAAATAACTCAACTAATATCATGACTTTGTTATAATTTCAATTACTGTTCCTATTAATTCGCCTGATAGATAGTAATTAGAAACAAAAATAGTTGTAAAATCCAAAAGTAACAACTACAGAATATCTAAGCAACCGAGTGATGTCTCAAAAAACAATTTCGAGAGTCCTTTCCTACAATACATAAAAATTCATCACATGTTTTACATTTAATATCTGTTCTATTCCCTTTCTCATCCTTTAAGGAATAAAACATCTTCCACGTGTTGTTTCAAATTCTGTTAAATTTAGTTGAGGAAGATTTGTAAGAACCGTACGTTTAAGTGAGGAATTACTAACAACAAAGCCCTTTGAAACAATAACATTAAAATCAAGAAGTTAACTTTTTAGGGAATAATACGTCATGTATAAGATATACATTTACTAAAGCCATATCACATAAATCAAAGAAAGACGTAAATAGTAGCAAAACTGATCGACGATCTAAACGATAAGCTGCAGTTCTCTGATCTAATAAATCAGCATCTTCTATTCCTTTGTGGTATTGCTAAACAATATTAGGACACAGTATCGCTGATTTATTACTTTGTCCTTTCATTCTACATTCAATTGTTGAAACACCTTCAAGTCCTTGGGTATTTGCCCCTAAAAGCATCACTAATTTGAGCAGATAACATTTTCGGAATAGGAAAAATGTATATCCCCTCGTTTCATGGTTTTATTATCAGGGAATTTAGGCATAGCTTTGCGATTAGATCTGACTGTACCTTTCCCATAATGTCATTTTCAAATAATTTCACAATCAACCTTGGACTGTTGAAGAAATTATCAAAAAATACATTGCAGAATGTATTCTTCAAAGATTATGTTAATTTCAAAACTACACTCTCACCTAAATTGAAGTCTGTATTTTCTTTTTTTCCAAGATATGTCAAGTTCATATAAATAACCATTATCACTAGCGCATCGGCACCACCACTTAAATCTCCATTTTGTTGGTTGTAATTGAAGATATTGTTTACTACTGTGTCAACCTTTGAATTTAGTCATATGTTCATCAATTGATGTCTGTTTGAGGGTGAATATGCTTTCTGGAATGCGTCATTAAAATGATCAATGATAGGCCTAATTTTGTATCCTAAAATATAGGAAGTAGGCACCTAAAGTAATGGTTGTAAATGCTTTCTATAAAGCACTTATCGGGTAATGAAAAGCAAAATACCTAACTTTGTAAATCTTTGCATCTTTTTCATTGTCATTAAAATGTAGGTTTATAAGTTCTTGAAAACGATTTCTTGTCACAACATTTTTTATGCCATCATTACTAATGAAGTGGTCAACTGCCCAATAGCTGGCAAATGTTGGTAATTTGTTTATACCTATTATATAGTTGACACCAAGGAAAGCTTTTATTTCATCATTTTTTGCAATAAAATTGCGACCATTTTGCTTTGTGCATAAAAATTTGTTTTGACAGTTATCCTTTCAATCATCATCAACGTTCATAGCGGTGCAAAATATTTCACAATCATCATCAACGTTCATAGCGGTGCAAAATATTTCAAATGGAGACACATTATCCCCTTAATCTATTTTTGCTGAACCTTCTAGCAAACAAGGTTTAATTTTCTTACTAGACTTCTTTGAAGTCCATTTCAAAGTCGGTAGTGCATCTTACCGACGTTTGAGTGGAATATCTACATTTTCAATAGATGTGTTCACATGAACATTAGCTTCAGGTACTAAAATTTTATGTGAATCATATGATGGAACTTCAATAGGATTTTCAGAAATGAATTCTGTATCAGAATCACCAAGAAGGTTGTCGACATCGTCATCTTCATCACTGCTTAAGTTTTCTTCCAATGCGGATATTTCATCACTTTTTGTAATATAATCTATTTTGACATACTTTTTTCTATTAATAAAAAAAGAATTCAAGTAAAGCTGCTAATGAATAAACTAAAAAACTTCGCAGGAATAACAAATTTCCATAAAGAAATGTTATACATGTATAAAAAGCAAAATCAAACAGAAAAAATAGTTCTATCAGATAGAAAATCACTCAAAAGTTTGTATACCAAATGCATTTTATTACATTTGATAAAATAAAACGATTATGTTCTTTTAAAACACACATATATATATATATATATATATATATATATATATATAGTCGCCTGGTACACTTTTGATAGTCGCTCTGTACAAACATTCATGCATAGTCGCTTTGTACCGTTATTTTTAACTTGGCAATTTTAGATGTGTATTTTCAAGTTATTATTTAACAAAATTGAAATTGCATTATCTAATTTTTGAAATATTTAATAAAAGCAATTTTTCTAAAACTTTTATTCACTGAATGACTCATTACATTCTACATAAGATTTCATAAATCGAGTTTTGCGTTTTGGCTGTTTTTTGCTACATTTTCATTATTTCCATTTCGATTTTTCTTACGTTTTGCCGGTTGATTTTTCGATTTAGTTGAAACATTGCTTGAAATTTCATTATCTAACTTTCCCTCATTGAATTGTATTAATTTGCGAAAATTGCTCTGTTCATTGCTCTTTACATAATGCTTGTTGGCTGTTTCTTCGTTATGGCCAGTTTGTGAGAAGTGAGCATCACGAATTTCGATTGAAATATTTTCTTTTTCTGATCCTGCAATCTCAGTATCCCACATTTTTCTAATAGTAGTAGGCCCAAATTCGAACTTTTCTGTATCAGGAACATTTTCATGAATGGCTTTATTGATATAACGATTAATAGAAGTGTGAACGCTATCAACCCCATTAGAAAACACGAAAGTTTGGTTGACGAGAAAAAGTTTGAGAATAAGTTTCTAGCAGGGTGTTAATGTAGGAAATTTTCCGACTATTGAAATAGATGCGAACTGCATGTTTGTAGCTTGTTTTGTGTTCTTGTGGAATAAACACTTCCCCCGTACTAAGTTTTTAAACTCATCTACCCGAAGATTTAGTAGAGGCCTCGCCTAATATTTAAGCTTACTTGTACGTCAAAGAAAATAAGCGCTTGTAATGTAATAAAATTTGGATCACTAGGGTGTTCTAGAATTGCGTGAATATTGCCAAGAACCTTGCGTATTAAGGAAATATTAGAGAGCTTTCGAAACGTATTTTCTTGGGTAAATATTTGCTGCCGTTTCGAGGATTAGCTGTTCCCATATCTTCATATTGAATCGTATTGATTTCTCATGAACGTTTACATAAATCAAAAAAGATTTCTAAATCGATAACATAAGTACAACTGTCGAGGATTTAGACTTTTTTCTTGTGCATAACTTACTAACATTCGAGAAAAATGTTAAGGATTTTTCAAGTTGTTTAAACAATGTAATACGCGGGTAAAAAATGGAATTACATATTTATAGCTATTTTGATGAACTAGGTTTTCATTATTTTTCATTTGTATTTAATAAATTTTTCTATAATATCAGTATAACCAGCGTCAAATATAGGTTCCATACTCCAAAATTTAAACACTTCTTAAGGAAAATATTTAACTTCCTCTTTAATGTTAATTTTTTCAATTTGATGACCAGTATCATGACGACGAGGATTTGTTAACCGAATTCAACAAGTTTTGCATTGATAAACTTACTTACAATTTTTTGTTCGAAAGAAACTAAGAATAAATTTTCTTTGTCTGAAAGTCATCACTTTATGGAAAACTCTTAAATGCTGCCGCATTTGCACATGGTTGTAAATTCCGTTGTTTTTTGGGGCCAACAATTTTTTTCTAGATTTTGGTTTCGTTACTTGATTTAAAGTTTCAGCATCTATCTTCATAGAATCAAATAACTCAATTACAGCTTCATCAAAAGACAAGTTACGGTCAAAATCACTCATTGCAAACTAAATAAATATTGAACGTTTAGTGGTATTTATAACTTTAACAAGGTTATTATTAAATTATTCTAATCGCTATGTAAATAAGAAAAAAAATAATATTAAAAATATAAGCATATTACAATATGATAGAAAACCGTGAAATTTACCCGTGGCAACATTTTCATGCAAGTCATGGTAAAACTGGCTAGACGAATACACATAGTCGCTCTGTACTATAGAATTTAGCAACTTACAGAGGCTGGGAACAAGCTAAAATTTACACACACACATCAAAAATTGACTAATTTGATGACGTCATCAACCCAAATCTATAAATGCACCTAAAACTTATTCATTTAAAATTTTAAGCGGAATATATTAAGAAGCAATAAGTATAATTTATTGTAGAAAATGTCCATAGAAATTCTTGGAAATGTGCATTTTAAAGTCTGGGACACCCATGTTCCATTGTAGTCAAAGGGTTAAATAATTTTGATAGTTTGTTCGTAAAAACGAAATGCTTGTGTAAACGGGATTTGTATCTTTTTTGTGTTGCTGCACTTTATTTTAGGAATTTTAATGTTGAATGCTTCTTAGTTTCATTTTTAGAATATCGATGCCCTGGAGAAAGACGAATCGGATGAAGACAATTTGGTTTACTCGCCTCCCGACTCTACTGCCGACTGTTACATAGAGCAAGACTTTTGTGAACAATATGATAAATTTCAATTTAATCGCTTGAATGATATGAATAAAGCAGATCTAATACGTTCTCATATTAAACTTGAACAGCTTTGGCAGTTGGAAAGAGCAAAATCCCGGCTATTACGCACTACCCTTCGAAATTACCATGCCCATTGTAATGGTGAACCCAGCTCGGCACCACTACCTGAACTTCCCGCGCATCTCCTAGAGTCGGATGATGATGCAAATTTAGATGATCTCTAATGCTCGTCAATTCCATATGGATTATTTTGTAAGACTAAGATATTGTCTATCTGATAGTTACTGTCTATATGTGCTGAAATTTTATTTAGTATACCTTGTAGTTATGTATATTTGTTTTGTGTGCTACATATTTACATGTTTTAGAAACTGGTGCTTATTTTGAGCGTTAAATTTTATAATTAAATTATTTTCTTATGAAATGCTTATCAACAAAGTTGTAGATATTTGTTATATCGAGGAACTTTGTTTCATTTTAAAAATTTACATTTGCATGCTTGAATATTTGGGCAATGCTTTTCTCCGCTTACCTAATTCAATATTTGTACATGTAAAGCTAGCATCTCATGATTGGTCAAAATAGATAGTATTTGGTATGTCTAATAACTTTTGATAGTTGTAAACTTAAAAACAAATAAAACAAGCAATCTTCTTGAAAGTTTTATTTTTAAACAACATACTCACCACCGGGATTAATTACAGCTTTACAATTTTGTAATAACTTCTTTTGTTTGCTAGAGAACACCTCTTCTGGTAAATGTTTGAACCACTGCAGTGTTTCAGATTTAATCTGGTCTTCACTAGGTGCTTCTTAATATCACGGAATATCCAACGATCACAAAAACATAAGTCCAGACTGAACAATTAGTTTGCAACGAAATTTACGCGTAGTTAAACCTGCATGTGCTCTAGCATTATGCTGAAACCATAAATCATTCAGCTTGGTGGGAGACGTTCGCAATTTTCTCCAGTGTTCTCCTACTTAATGGATGAAAGCATTATATGTGTCTGCTGTAATGGTATCGCCAAGCTTGCACAACTCAATATAGATCTACTTGTCATCAGTGAAAGCAAAGAGCAGCATTAATTTCTGCTTTGTAAGCTTTGGTCTGGTGACACGCAAATTTGCTGCTGATGAATGCAGCCACTCTTTGTTTTCGCTCTTTGAAGGAAGACTATTAAATAACACCCAGATATCATCTTCCGCTGCCCAGTACTTCATCAAATCTGCTGAGCTGTTGTTTTCAATTAGATCAATAAGTGGTTTAGCACAAACCATTCGATCTTCCTTATTGTGTGGGACCCATACGGAACAAATCTTCAGCAGTCCCAAATGGTTTACTAAGATGTTCCTTACAGTGTCTTTAGACATGGCAAAGTTATCAGATAGTTGCCGCAATTACTGGCGTGGCTCATTGTCCAACGACTCTTTTATGCTTGCAATAGATTCTGTTGTAATCGATGTGGTTGGCCGACTGCTTCTAAGCTCATGCATATAGGTGCTTCGGTTTCCTTCACTGCTGACACTAGCGGGAGACCCTTACCAAAAACACCGACACGAAAGGAAGACCACACCAGAGCTATCACGTCCGTGATATGCCGCAAATAACTCTGCAAGTGAAGTGAATTTTATGATAGTTTGTAAATTTAGTCAGTTTGATGTGTTTCATTCTGAAATAAAGATAATTTCTAATGACGGTATATTGTTCATTGATGTGCTAACTAATTGATTGGGGATTACTCAGTGGCGGCGGCTATGGGTAGGCAAGGTGACTTGATCCACCTTGAAAAAACAATATTTAATGGCAATCAATACTAATTTATTACCCAAATTTGAATTAAGTAAACAGGGTATGGTATTACAAAAACAATGTACATGTAGATGTAAATAGCTAGTTTATCTAAAATGGCAAAATATTAACAAATAAAACAAGTATTACAGCAGTATGTACAATTTGTAATGCAATTTTTTGCCGTTTAGCGTTGAGTTTTAAACTTCCAATTTATCCAATCATAATTGTTCATCAGAAGGCGGACCAAATTGCCTCCATCCATCTTTCTCTTAAATATGTATGCAATATTCAAAACCAACGGCCACTCAAAAACTGCGCACGCTTGCAAAGGTGGAATAACATGAAATAGTACAACTTTCGAGAAACAAGTGTTCGGAATTAATGCAATAGTGCCTACAAAAGGTGGTGGGAGACGAACTTTCTCTGTTTAACCACTCTACATTAAATGTCACTTCAATCGCCTATCTCCTCAAAGCTATTTTTCGAATTTTACTTGCAGAAGCCCTAAAAAATTTTCAAAATTGAAAGTGTTTTTTCAAAATTTATCGATGAAAAATCGAATAGTACTACAATTTTGAAGATAGGATAGATACTGAACAAGCTATATGGTCTACTAAAAATAGCCTACTTTGTAAAACATTTCCAAATCTTAGAGGTTTTTTATATACATCCAATTCAATGTTATAGCTGCCATTTTAAAGCTGAAGACAACTTTCACCTGATGTTGCTCTATCAAACAGTATATAGTATGCTAAGATGCACCCTTTTTACGATTTTATTAAAATATTGACGAATGCCTGCTTGATCATTTTAGCCATTTTGGCAAATTGCATGCAAACTCCACTTAATTTTTTATATAGCCCTAAAAATATATGAAATTTCATGAAATATTGTCTCCTAAATGTTGAAAAATTAAACTGTCATAAATGTTTAGATTTTTACGCACGCAGTATCAACTCATTTCTATACGATATTTTCATTGATTTCTTTGAAATGCATTAAAATGTTAAAATTATTAGTATGTGAAAGATGCTTCTAGTTGCAAAAATGTATTAAATTTTTTAACTCAACATAAACTTCTGAAAGAATTAAAACTAATTTTTGGCACACAGCATTCGTGAAAATTTGACTTTTGTGTTCTCGTCTGTTTCATTGTGACCTGACAGACTTGGAAAATAAATAGAAAATTGATCGGCGGATAGCTTCAACTGTTGTGTATTTTGTAAACATACTTTTTGAATTTTTACCAAATTGTCAAATTTCATCCATCGTTTCTGTAATGAATTCGTTAATAAAATTTTCTTGGGTATTCGTTCTTCTTCAGATTCGATTTTAATTTGATTATTTCTTGGTTTGTGATATCACAAGAACTTGAAACATCAAACATTTGATGCATTGATCCTTTAATTAGCGCTATTTTGAATTGAATGTTCGTTGCAGACACGACAGCTTGTGAAATTGTTTTTTGTCTCTTCAGGAAAACCGAAATCCTAAATCTTTTATATATTTATAATAATCAAATTCATTTGATCTTTGAAGTTAATACCATATTCTGCAATGTTATGTAATGGGCAGCCTTTAATGAGAATTTCGGATATGACACTGTAAATCATTGGGAACTACAGATATGGGATTTAATATTGCTAGGCAGTCAGTGAATTATTTGAAACCAGATACCAACAAATATTTTTTTAGATTAATGACGTTTTTATAGTTTACTTTACATGTATATATTTTAACAATATATATCTGATAAAAAAATTAAGAATCATGTTCAAGTAACGTGAGCTGACCTGCTCATTATATAACTAAGTGCTCAACCAACAAACTGTGTGGTTATTTTTTATTGAAATGTAAACTTTTCTACAGCACGTGCACAAAACTCACGTTTTTGTTTATATAGAAGCATATTTTTTCAAGAATAAACACAATTGGTTGTTCACTCTCCTTCAAGCTAAACATGAGGACATCCTATTCAAATGAGAGACTAAAAATGCGCCTTCTTGCTTGCAAAAAAAACAGACAGAGAACTTTCAATTTTTTCAGACAGCTGTTTGCGCAACTGTATCCATTGAAGTGTTAATTTTGATTCTCTTGTATTCGAGGATTCAATATAATACATTATTATCATCATTATTATTATTATTATTATTATTCAATGTGCAGTGGACACTCTCTTACAACAAGTTGTGAAACTTTAGACGCCATTCTCAAGCTTGAGCCTAATAAATCTAATTTGCGTTCCAAAATTCCTTTTTGAGCACATAAGAACACGGTAGGTATTATAGCCATTCCTTAGATTATATACTTAAATTTAATTCTTCTCTCAAATCAAAATTATTACTCTTTTTACTCTTATTCTCCTTATTTCATCCTTTAAATCGAATGAATATGATTTACCAGTAGTTTTATTTCAATACATATCAATCAATTATGTGTTATTCAAGAACATTTTAGCTATGTCACCCAGACGCATATATGTACTATTAAAATCACGTTTAAAAAGTCGCTCATTATATTTCTTATATAATTTTCCTATTAGCGGTAAATGGAAATGAAACGAATCTCGGTCCAATCTTAAATTTGAATCATACATCAAAAAATTTAATACCAATTCAGATATAGTGAACTATGTACATTAAATTTCCAGAATCTAAGCATTAAAAGTTTCGAATATAGGGAATGCATTTCAAGCACTAAGAATGATTTAATTCTCACAATTTCTGAAACTTGGTTAAAAAACCTAGATCTAGATAGCTCATGGACTGTTAATGAAGCTTATGCACTATCTAGAAGAGATAGAATTTTGAACAAACGCTTAAGAAAATCAAACGGTGGAGGTGTATTATTTTTAATCTCATTTAAGCCCAAAATACGCATCGATATTAGGAGTAATGACAAATCAAATTTTGATAGTTTATGGGTTAATTATCCAATCAAAAATTCACGCTTTAAAAAGCAGTTATTAAATGTATCCTACTGTCCGCATAAGAGTTCTCTAATACTTTTAGTGTATAAGAGACAGAATTATCACTTGCTTGTTCTGAAAACAAAGACTTAGTACTTTTCGGGGATTGGAACCTAAATTATTTTAATGCTAATGACCAATGTAAAATAGATCTGTTTCTGAACACATTTAATTTAGTAATGGCCAATAAAATATTGCCTACTAGAATGACGTCATCGCGTAGAACAATAGACTAAATTATACTAGCTGAGAATAGCAATCTATATTAAGAGTGTATTATTTCTGAATGCCCATTCTGTAACCATTGTTTTACATCTATCAAATTTCAAAACTCTCATTCAACCCTAAAAAATAACATGAAATGGAATAAAACTCGTGAAAAAGGAATTGAACATATTAATAATTTTAAATCATCTCTCTCATCAGGAAATTGGTTTCTTAGAAATTTTTGAATTTTATCTTCATATATTTTGCCCTGAAAAGATAATGGTTAAATCCAGTACAAACTCTAAGGCAAACAATACTTTTCGAATAAACCTTGGATAACTGAAACTTGCAAAAGCATTGATTCGCGAAAAGAATAAAGCGTATCAACATTTTATGAATTCCCGAACCAGCAAGAATTTTGCCGCATATAAAAAAGCTAGAAATGCATTGAATATTGAATCTCGTAAGGCATGCAACGAATTCATTAAAAGTTAATATGGGGGCCTTCCAAGTGGATCTTCAAAATGGAAGCTAATATATGAAATCACAAATTATAAGCGATCAAAATCAAACTCAATTGATGTGATAAAAGATCAGAAAGGAAACAATCTTTCTGACAATTTAGAAATCTAATGAATTAAATAAGACTTATGTTAACCTAGAAAAATACAATTGCTCCTCGTTAAGTATGAACACGTTTCACGCAAAATTCTTGCACCCGAATAATCTTTCCGCTTCTCAATGCTATGAAATTATTAAATCAATCAATAAGTTTAAAACCAACAAATCAAGCTTTCCCTCAAACCACAGAGAGCCGTGCTCAAACATTCCCTTATGGACTCTTAAAATTACTGCAGACATAATTGCAAATCCCTTACATTTTATCTTTAATGAACGCATAAAATTAATTACTTCCCGATTAATTTAAAACTTGCTCATATTCTCCTATTTTTAAGAAAAACGATCAATTGCCATAAATTAACGACTAATCTCAATTATTTTTCCAATAAGTAAAATATTTCAAAGATCATTACATAATCAAATAACTGAACATTTGAATAAGTATAATTTACTATCAAAACCTAATTTGGATTTTACTAAAATTTCTCAACAACTGATGCACTATTAAATGCTACTGAAACTTTAGAACCATTACTCGATGCTAATAAATGTGTAGCTATAGCTTGCTTAGATCTCTCAAAAGCCTTTGATTCGATTCATACTAATTGAAAAACTATCTTACTTAGCCTTTTCTATTAGTAGCAAGCAATTGATAACTAATTACCTCAGTCAAAGATTCCAAAGAGTTAAATTAAATGATATTTTTTTCGGAATGGTTACCGGTTTACAATGAGGTGCGTCAAGTTACGATATTCTAGGTCATCTTCTTATTAGTATTTATGTAAATGACATGCATTCTATAGCTAATTGCAATCAAGGACTATAAACGAGTCCTTTATAGTCCTTGTTGCACTTTAATCCAATATGCCGATGAAACCTGCATTCTCAGCGATAATTCATCAGTGCACCTAGCCGCGGAATATATAGAATTGAATTGCATCAAATTGTCAAAATATTTTTGTATGCACAAGTTGAATATTAATGAAGCTAAGACAGAATTTTGTATTCTACAGGCGAATAAATGCAATTACGATGTTTCTGCAGTGACTTTAAATGTAAATAATATTAATGCGCCTATTGTAGACACTTTCAAGTTTCAAGTATTTAGGAGTAACCATTGACTCAAAGTTAAAATTCAACTCTCACATCAATTTAATAGTTAGAAAATTATCTATAAGAATGAAAATTATAACACTAGTAGTTAGGCAGTTACCGCCATGTGCTATAATTCAATTCTTCCATGCTGTCATCTTGAGTCACCTTAATTATACGCAAACATTTTCTTTACTGACCTAAGCGAAGTATTTTATAAAAAAACTTGATATTCTATTAAAATGGGCAAGTCTCTTTCTAAAACAACTCTTGTCATATTGAGTACCATCCTGACATTATTCAAGCTAATCAGAAACTTACCAGCTCATAATACGATTAAAATACCGGGATTTACTTATTAACAGAATTCAAAATCAAAACCTTTTACATGTATTAAGTATAAGAAAAATCCTTCATGAATTTCGCCATTCGAACCTCGAATTCGCTATCTAAAGAAATCAAAAGTATTGGAAAATTGATATCTTTTAAAAAGCATTTAAAAATCTTCCTTAAGCAAAAATATATTTCTGGTAAATCATGGCTAGGATACAAATTTTATGACAATGACTATGCTATTGTTAGATCTGCCTCGACCACTGTGTTCCATTTTGGAGTTTTTCTATTACCAAGACCCAAAGCAATGATATTGAGCGTATCCAAAAGCGTGTCATGAAATATCTATTCCCTCATCTAAGTTATCACAAAGCATTCCGTTTTGCGAATCTAAAAACAATAGCTGAACGTAGAATACTCCAATGCAATCGCCTATTGGAACAAATTCAAAATGTCATCCATATACTTCATCAACAACTACCTTCGTTTTCCGATCCATTCTACAACTTTCAAACTCATCGAAATGTGCACTTACTTATTTTCTCATCACGTATGAAAAAATCTTTTGTGATCTCTAAAATTGAGGAAAAGTCTTCTGTTCATTATGTATAAATTGTATATGGGTGTATTTATATTTTTATATGTCACTATTATTCAATCTAATTGTTGTGAGCGGCATGAAATAAATCCTTCTCTCTCTTTCTCTCTCTCTCGTTATTAAAATAGTACTATAGTAATTTATCCATAGCCTGGGAGATTTCTTTTGTAATTTATGTGAATTGTATAATTGTTTTGTGAATTTAATGATGCTATTCAGATAAATTATCAGTTATTTAAGTGTTAATATTTATCTGAATATAGAATCTTATCTTATAATAATAAGAGTCAGAGCAAATTTATTGCGCATTATATGTATACAATATCTACAAACTAACACATGACAAAAGAAAATAAACATGAACAAATTACTACAAATTAATATGTACAATATATAATAATATAGTCAATGTTTGAGTGGATGTTTGTGTAGGTGCTCAATGTTGAATGTATGTTTCAAATGCATGAAGTGTATTACCGTCCCCTAATGTATACTGTTTTATTAGAAGAAATTGTTTCAATTTTTTTCTAAACTTTTTATAGTTTTTTTCTATTCGCGTTTCATAATCTAAATTATTCCACAATTTAATTGATATGTGATGGAAGCCATTATAATTTTTATCTAAACTAAAAAATTTTTGCGATCGCTCATTTAATTTAATATAGTCATTAAGGAAAAGGAGAGATGTTTGTAGAGATTTGAATTTAAATAAGATAGATAGCATATGCATATGAATTTGATAGAACGGAGATAATATTTTATATTTATTACGATATACTGATGCTTCGTCATGCTTTTGTGCAAAGTTTAGAGTTTTTATACACCAATTAAATGTCTTTGATAGAAGCATACGATGTTTCGAATTTAGGTTAGTTAAAAGAAAAGAACAGTATTGAAAATGAGACAAACAGAAAGCATGTATCAGTTGTTTATGATAATTGCTTGATATTACATTGCGTAAGTGATAAAGATATCTAATGCCTGCAGTCATTTTTTGAATCTTATTCAGTAGAAATTTTTCAAATGTAAATTCATTATCTATCTCCACTCCTAAATAACTGACTGATTCACTTTGCTTTATTGACTCATTATTTATCTTTAGTTCTATATCATTAATTAGATTTCTTTGTGCCTTCGGTGAAAAAATTATAAATTGAGTTTTTTCAATATTTAGTTTCAGTTGATTAATAGTAAAATAATTGTTTAATTTTTCTATATCTGTTTGGAGGTTTTTTGTAGCATCAAAGACATTTTTTGCAGTACTTATTAGGCATGTGTCGTCAGCATATTGGTAGATGTCGCTGTGTTTAACATGTTTTATTATATCATTTACAAAAATTTCAAATAAAATAGGGCCAAGTACAGTACCTTGGGGCGCCCCACGATCGGTCGTAACATAACTTGATTTTTACTGTTTAATACTACACGCTGCTGTCTATTTTTTAAGAAGTTCATAATTAAGTTAATTGAGTTAACAACAAAATTATAATTTATAAGCTTGTCTTGCAAGAAATCGAAATTCATTGAATTGAATGCCTTACTTAAATCTAGTAATGCTACACAACTGCACTTATTATGAGATATATTAGACTTAATTTGTTGCGTGATCGATAAAATTGCGTCCTGGGTGCTATGCCCAGCACGAAAACCAAATTGCTTATTCGATAGGATGTTTTCAGATTTTAGGAATGCGTTTATTTGAATATACAACAGTTTTTCAAAGAGTTTGCTAAAAGGATGTGTAATACAAATCGGTCTATAATTTTTTGCGTTTAGGTTGTCACCTTTTTTATATATAGGAATTATATACGATTTTTTTAGTAAGTCTGAAAATTCACAATCAATAATACATTGATTGAATGCGACTAATAATTGTTCTCCAAAAATAGGAAAAAAACGATTAATAATAAAAAATGGGAGATTATAAGAAGCGGTTGATTTGTCGGTATCAAGTTTTTTAACAATGTTTTCTAATTCATTGATTGTAGCAAGTCTAAAGGAAAATTGTTTTGATTGTTTGAGATTATCAGAATTTTGTTTTTTCTTATAGGATGGGAAATTGAAATTTCCAAGTTCTTTGAATGTTGAATTTAAATGATTTAGTATTTGAGTTTTGTCTGTAACGGTAGCATTATTGATGTTTAATTCATTTATTTCGAATGAAAGACCTTTAGATTTTCCGATAAATTTATGGATGTATCGCCATTTTTCTCGAGTAGAATTTAATTGGTTAAAGAATTTTTGCCGAGCTTTAGTTAAATTTTTTGTTCTTAATTGCTTAATGACTTTCTTTGATTTTTCGTAATTGGTCCAATTAGTCTTTATTATTATTATCTCTTACCTCACACAGTTTCATGCTGGTATTCCTCTCAGCTCGGGGAACTCACCAGTTCCCAGGGAGTCTATGAGCTTTCCTCAGGACTCTAGCTGTTCCTAACAATGCTGCCTTCTGTGCTACTGCTCCTCCCCACTTTGGTACTCCCAACTCCTCCAAGTATCTCTTATGCTTCTTACTCACTGCTCCTAGTGCTCCTACAACTACCGGGACTACTTCAACTTTCTTTAACTTCCACAGCCTTTCTATTTCCTCTGCTACCTCTCTGTACTTGTCTATCTTCTCTTTCTCCTTGCTTTCTACATTTCTGTCCTTTGGTACTGATATGTCTATCACTGTTCCTAATCTTTTCTCTTTGTCTACCACTACTATGTCTGGCCTCCGTGCTTCTATCACTTTGCTCGTCTGTATGTTGAAGTCCCACAGTATCTTAACCTTCTCATTTTCTATGACACTCTGCGGCTTGTGCTCATACCACTTGTCTCCTGCTTCTAACCCATGCTGCCTGCTCAAGCTCCAATGTATCATTTTTCCTACCTTGTCATGCCTGAACTTATACTCATTCTGTGCCAACTTCTCACATCCTGCTATCAGATGATAATAATTATTGTTATTATTATAGCGCCGCTGAATACATTGGACTTTTCATAGCGCCTCTGAATATCATTTTTGGACTATTATAGTGGCGCTGAAAACATGAACTATTATAGCGTCGCTAAATATTTTTCGTAAGAATTATAGAATAAATTATTATTAGCAAGCATTTTAAAAAAAATTTAGGCAAAAAACAGCAAATTTAACAAACAATAACATTAATAACATTCAATAATAACTATGATTTTAAAGTTTTCCAAAAATTCCGTACAATTGAGACTATTTGAAAATAAATTTTGTAAAAAATTCCCTATAACCTTCATATCCATTTTGAAAATGAATTTGACGTATTTATTTCATTGGAAAACCTTTATTGATGTTCTTTGGCATTGAAAATGCCAAGTTTTCGGATTCATTTAAAGTAAAGTTCGAACTACAAAATGTACTAAAAGTTTGAACAAAATTCTATTAAAGAGTTATGTTTTTATCAATTACTTTTATCGCTCTAAAATGAGGAAAATTAATGAAATTCAAAATTAAAAGTTAATTTATCGTAGAGCTATTCAGCGCGCATCTAATGGCATTTAAACTGTTTCGATAGCATAAAAACTCATTGAGTTATAATTATCCAAAGTTAGTCTACTCTAATATTTAAAAAATCGAATTTTACAAAAGTCTAAAATTGACAATTTCTTTTGGCTGCTGCTGTGCAACCAGTATAGATAAATTCGAAAAAACAAAAAGTAGTTTCACATGGAGCTAGTCAGCGCGCATATTTTCATATATAACACTAGTCCATAACGTCAAAAGTCCAAGAGTAATAGCATTCCAAAATTCATCAGTTGATATCGTTAAATAGAAAATCGAAAGTTGTAATAAACTAAAGTGTTATTAACTCAAAGGGAAAAGTAATGAAAAATATAATATTAATATTGTAATATAGAATTAAAGAAGTTCTAAAGAATGCTGAAAAGAGATAAGAATTAGTAGAGCATTAGCTGTCTAATTATGTGAAGTTGAAAACTATAATATTTCAAATAGAAGAGAAAGACAAAGAAGAATACTATAATGTATAGAGATAAAGTCATCCAAATATAGTATTTTTAGACAGATGTCAATCTAATTATATATCAGAAAGTCTTCTAAATATATTAATTGCACTATTTTGTGTTGGATCTTTAACAATAAATATATGTCATTATAGTAAAACCCAAAGTAGTGCACAAGTGGCATTGATTCACTACTTTTTGACGGACTAGTTATATATGTGTTTTAAAACTTATTACATGATTAGTTAACATGCTGAGATGATGTCCATCAATATAATAATCAAAATAAAAATGTGTGTATTAAGCGCCTCTATAATACAGGGTGTGACAAAAGTAACGCAAAATATGAAATTTAGATACAATATACATGTAAAACATTAAATTTTTATTTAAACACAACTAAAAACGTCGTTTCAATTCATGTTCGAATAGTAATTCAGTCTTCGAAATGATGACCATCGCTGTTCAAACATTTCTGCAGCCTTGAA
>CABFPE010000446.1:482759-496678 GCA_900660155.1 Hofstenia miamia
TAAACAAGATAAAAAATAAATGTCAAACTTGCTAAAACACTTTACTGCAGTGGGGGTTGAATAATTTTGAACACAACTGTATATAGTGTTGTCGCGTCTTTAGGGTAGGACTGTGCGGGAACGGGTAGTAGCCGCGGGTACTTGCGGGTATGGGCGGGTTCGTTAAAAGTTTCACGGATACGGTTGGGTACGTGTAAGACAATTATGTCAACGGGTAAAATTCGGGTACATTAAATTAACTTATTTACCCATATTGGATGAATCTGTTTATTTATTAGTTTGTCTGTGCCTAGTTCAACTTGTAGCACCTTTGATATATTTTATATACTCCTAATTATTCAAAAATGCGATCACGTCTTCATCAATACCGCGCACTTTTTCAATCCCATGCTTTAAACACCGCCTTTGTAACTTGCCGCGGTTGTTGCAATTATTCAAAATTACTTTCGGCAATCCCGCGCTTATTCAATGCCGCAAAAATTCAGTCTCGTCTAATAAATAGCCTTACCTTTATCATTTAACTACATTTGGCGTTGTTCGAATCATTTCAATCATGTCTCTTTCGAAGGAAGCTATTCAAATATACTTAAAAGATAAATCATACAATGTGTCAGTACACTGGGAAAAACGATGTTTGGGAGACATGCGGAACAATAAAAAATTCTAGTAGTGTTGTTGTTCCTGGATTTGCGGCTTGTAAAAAGTGTTTACGAGTGCATGTGTTCAAGCAAAAGGACGGGACAAGAATATTAAAGGCGCATGTCTGTGTTGCCTCATCGTCTAAATCTTTGAGTAACACCAAGATAACATCCTTCATGGCCTCCTCAAAAAGCAGCCACGATAAATAACATCTAAACGAGGACATTGCAAAATGGATTGCTGGCGACTTCCGACATCAATCTAGAAGACAGGGGTTTTATAGCAGTAGCACAGGACCTCATCGACATAGGAAAGAAGAACTATGACAAGAAAATCGAGGTAAAGGACTTGGTATTGGATCGTAGTAGATTTACAAGAAGAATTCTATCCGACATGTACGAGAAGGTAAAGGCTACCATTCGTTCAGATATTACCCTTCAGGTTGAGTCGACTTCTAGTGATGTACCGGCGTTTTCCTTGACTGCAGATCACTGGAAGGATAAATACAACTGTCGTGACTACACCGCAATTACTCTTCATTGGATTACACAAGAACTACAACTGAAAATGGCTTTGTTTGTGTACAGCAGTATGTCGAAGAAACCAAACATATTGGGACATATTGGGAAAAACTTCAGCATTCACTGAAAACAGTGGCTTGCGGTTTAGAATACCATTGGTTTCCGACAGTGACAAGTTGGTGAAATCCCTCGCGTCTGATTTCGATCGGCTCTCCTGTTCTGCCCACGATATTAGTCTTTGTTGCAAGTATGCTGAGGTAAATTCGAGATCTGAAATTATAGAAGTCATTGAGCAATGTAAGGAGGTGGTCAGATATTTTAAGATGAGCGGACTTAATGAACGCCTACAAACTGCATTAGTTCAAAAATAGAAATCCGCTTTAACTCTACCTACTACATGCTGAAATCAATCGAGCAAATTTGGGACAAGGTCATTGAAATTATCGCTGAGCACAATGGGATTTACCTGACGTCATGCGATCATTCAACACTGCAATCTTTGGTGAAAATCTTGAATTATTTTGAGAAGTCTTTGAAAATCTTGGCAGTTGAAAAGAAAGCAAACCTTTTACTCTTGATCCCAATCTACAAATGGCTGGAACTTAAGCTGAGAAAATACGTTGAAAACTGTGAAATTTCATTCTGTAAGGATTTCGGAATGAAGCTCATCGAAGGACTCAAATCAAAATGTCTCGCAAAGATTACCTCCTACCATTACATAGCAACAGTTCTGGATCCACGCTTCAATGTTCACGAGTTGCTAAAAGCTGCCAAAATTCGAACTGCATAGGACCAAATTCGAATTCATCTTACTTCATTTCAGACAGTCGCTCATGTCGCTGCAATGCCAAAGGCAAAACGTATTCTACTGGACGACTCCGACGACGAAAAGTGCGAATTGGTGTTGCCCCAGGAGTAATTTCGAACACGAAATTACCTACTACTTTCGCATGAAGACTGCCGGAAGACGCAGATCTTCTATTGTTCTGGAAGATGAACAATAATCAATTCCGGTCTCTTTCATCGATTGCGCGGGGCTACCATGCCATTCCAGCAACTCAGAACAAGTCAGAGAGGACAGCCAGCGATGTGACCAACACCATAACTGCCAAGCGATCCTGTCTTCTTCCAGATAATGTAAATGAACTCTTAGTAATTCGAGGATGTATCCATTAAACTTTTTGTAACTATTTTCGTTTTTAAATTTATGTTTGAAAATAGATTTTTTCCAGGCTTGTCCATGGGGCAGTTTTGATATAGATATACATATTTCTATATATATATATATATATATATATATAAGGAATTAAGAGAATTAATATATTTCTAATATAAAAATAACATAATAAATAAAACAAAAAATGTTATTCAAGATCGCTGATTTTCGACGAATTGCGAAGTAGGCAACACATGGAAAAGCAGTAATAATGGCAATTACACTTTGACATTTGAGTGAATGCTATTGGGTATGATATTCAATAAAGAATGCATACATCGGCATTATTTTGAATTTGGAAACCAATAAAGACACCTTGTAACGTAGCTTAGTGCAATAGTTTTCGCCCCATAAATCCCCATGAAAACCATGAGGTAATATTTCATCTCCACCCCACTTCACGAGATTCGTGGGGATCAACATTTTATAAGTTCTCTTTTTACTGGAGTCGGGGCTGTCTTTGTATGGCCGCTAATTGAAACCTTCTGCAGAGTCAACTAGTTTTCTAGTGTAATTACTAATGCAGCCCGCGATTCTCCATGGCGACCGTGACAGGACTCCTGGCGTGATCTCGAATAATTGTGGTTCCCCTGTCAATGGTCAAGTGATGTTCTTAACTTGGTTTGTTTTTTATTACTCATATAAGTTCTGTTTCGTTTTTTTGTGCTTGTACCTTTTTGGATTTATTACCTAATGCCGCCGTATTCCCCTTTTTGGGTTGTTGATTCGTGGTCTCTATGATCTACGTGGTTCGTCAGTCGTTGGGGAAGTGCTTCCAACTGTCAAACTATAGTTATTTGGAAGTTACTGTTTTGTTCTTATTTTCTTATGGATTCTAGTCGTACAGTTATTTATTCTCCTCATTTTGGGACTCCTCCGTCTCCGAGTGTCCCCTGTACAAGCGGTGGTAGCCTGGACGTTACCCCTTTTACCGTTGGATTTTTGCTTGATTTATCTCCACCTAATTCACATACGCAAGTCGCACAGAGGATTGATCAGAATGCTTCAACTATTCCTTACAGTAATGCCAGCAATGCCAGCCCAGGTTATCACCAAAATTACCGCCTAATTTTGAATAGACAAAATGCTCCACCAATTCCTGTGCGCCCTTATAGTAGTGTCAAGCAACCTACCCCACATTTCGATGCTCATCAAATGGAAATCGAACATTTGAAAGACGCTTTATCTCAGCAGGTCGCAATGCGCATGGAGAGTGAACGACGCATCGGGTCCCTCCAAGCGGAGCTTAATACCCAGCACGTCGCTTATCAACAAATGGAGCGACAGATTTTGAAATCCACTTTAGCGTTAGAACTCCAGATCCAAGAACTAAAAAATGTTGTTACTAGTCGAGATGAGATGCAGCCACTCAAACATCTATCCAATGATTACGTTACCCGTGTTGTCCTAGATGAAGCTTTAGAAGAATTGGCTGAGAAAATTACTAATCAATTTGAACGAATGCTTCAGTCAGGACTTGTGAATCATCCCATCAATGTACCGTCTTTACCTGAGGTAAATGTAACAACAACGCCTCCGAATTTAGCCTCTTTCTGCACATCAGCTGCTAATTGCCATCCGAAATTCACGCAGTCTGCTCTAATTCATGTGTCTACCCTGGCTACTGTAGTGACACCTCAAACTTGTTACGTTTCTTCTGTTTCTGATCCTGTTAACACGACTGTTGTGCCCACCATGAAGGAACATATCAGTAATATAAGCCCCGTTCAGATGGATGTTGGTAATATAGGAATTCTATCCTCCCTGCTGAGTCAAGTGGGCAATTACAAGTCTTCAGTAAACATTCTGTACTTCCTAAATTTACTGGCCAGATTGACGCTTTGTCTCAGTCATTTGATGAGTGGTTCTTTTTATTTGAACTCACCATGAAGCAGTATAAGAACTCCCAAGAAGCTGCCGTGTCTCAATTCCCATTGTATCTAAGTGGTTTAGCTTATAATCAGTATATGATGCTTGACCGTAACATCAAAACCGATTATCAATTGTTAGTGGGTTTCTTCGAAGATCATTCTCGGGTCCCACATATTAAACATCAATACAAAACTTTACTGTGTGATATGTCATTCAAAATAGGTGATGATATTCGAAATTACATAACTCAAGTGGAACGGCTGTTCCGACTAAGTAGTTTGCCAACTGAGTACTCTCGCCACGATCTCTTTTCATATATCTGTCGAGGGTTTCCCCCATCTATCCGAAACTGATTGGAGGTGAAATGTGATCCAGAAGAAAACCTGCATGAGATTATTCGGAAGGCGATTAGTGTGGTGTATATGATGCATAATTCCAATCGTATAGACAAAGATGTCACTGATTTAGCTGGAGTTGGGAAAAAATTTGAATCAAGTAAGGCTAAGAAGACGCTCTTCAAGAAGGAATTTGATATGGCCTTCATTCGCTGTTTCGAATGCGGAGATAAGGGACATTTGAAATCGAACTGTCATGCGAAGATACAATTAATCGCTGATGGGGAGGGACTCATTGTGGAAGAACCTGAATCATCTCACATGGAAAATTTAGTCGAGTTAATGGATAATGAGTTGATCTCTCCACAGACTTTAAATTAAAGGGAGCGCCGACTCCTGTCAACCGTGCACGGGACATTTTGGTCATCACCANTATGTCATTCAAAATAGGTGATGATATTCGAAATTACATAACTCAAGTGGAACGGCTGTTCCGACTAAGTAGTTTGCCAACTGAGTACTCTCGCCACGATCTCTTTTCATATATCTGTCGAGGGTTTCCCCCATCTATCCGAAACTGATTGGAGGTGAAATGTGATCCAGAAGAAAACCTGCATGAGATTATTCGGAAGGCGATTAGTGTGGTGTATATGATGCATAATTCCAATCGTATAGACAAAGATGTCACTGATTTAGCTGGAGTTGGGAAAAAATTTGAATCAAGTAAGGCTAAGAAGACGCTCTTCAAGAAGGAATTTGATATGGCCTTCATTCGCTGTTTCGAATGCGGAGATAAGGGACATTTGAAATCGAACTGTCATGCGAAGATACAATTAATCGCTGATGGGGAGGGACTCATTGTGGAAGAACCTGAATCATCTCACATGGAAAATTTAGTCGAGTTAATGGATAATGAGTTGATCTCTCCACAGACTTTAAATTAAAGGGAGCGCCGACTCCTGTCAACCGTGCACGGGACATTTTGGTCATCACCAACTTGATAAGAAAGAATCTGATCCCCGTGGAAATAAACGGAAATATTATCAACACTATGATCGATACCGGAGCTGCTGCCTCTATTATTAGTGACGAATGCTGCAAGGGACTATGCTTCAACTGAGATTTGCTGGACCCATCCTTTGTCAAACTTATTGATGCTTCCGGGAATCCCATTTCATTGAAAGGGAAATTGCGGGATACCTCGCTTCGCATCCACGCTGAGCCCTTTGAAGTGGACCTCATTGTAATTGATACGTCCAATCACAAACTTCCATACAATCTTATTTTGGGAAACGATTTTTTAGAAAGAAACGCATGTGTGATCAATTACAACAACAACAACAACACCATCTCTATCAAGGACCAGGAAGCCACTCAACTAACCACCATCCCCGAAAAGGAAATAATCGTTGATTTAATAGAGCCTGTGTCACTCGAGGCAAAGCACTGGACTAGAGTCACTGTCTTTTCTGAAAATGACATTAACGGAGACGTCATGATAGCAGGGCAACGAGGAAAATATGTTAAAGGGATTTCATTCTCACCCGAACTATGTAAAGTCTCTAAAGGGAAGACGTACGTGACAATTTTAAACGGATCTCATTTTCAGTACGGTTTGAAACTTTGCAATTACAAATAGTGGGTGTGCCAGTTCGGGTTGAAAATGTTTCGACATCATGTCTGTCAATTTGTACTGCAGTCCACGATTTAGAAGAACCATCGAGTATAGTCAAGATACCTCCTGTCACAAATTACATTCATTCTCATTTAGAACAACACAAAAGAAAATCGCTAATCTCAGTTTTACACAGTCATCACGAAGTCTTCAACTATGGAGCAATAAGGGTTGGCCAAGCCATTGGCGAGGAACACGCCATTGAAGTTAAGCACGATAAGCCGATTAGATTACCAGTACATAGAGTCCCAGAGATTCTTAAATCTGAATACAAAAAGATTTTAAGCGATTTGATCGAGACCGGAATTATTCAAGGTAGCAACAGTCCCTATGCTGCCCCGACTGTTTTCATCCGACAAAGCGAGAAATACAGGCTTTGTATAGATTTCCGCAAACTGAATGATGTCACCGTTAAAGATGTTTATCCGTTGCCAAGGATTGAAGATCTATTATATGATGATAGTAAATACAATTTTTTCTCTTGCTTGGACCTATGCAAGGCGTACTGGCAAGTGCCAATGTGACCCTCAGACATTCCGAAAACTGCTTTCATTACCCCGTACGGCCTGTATGAATGGAAGTACATGGCTTTCAGATTATGCAACGCTCCAGCTACCTTCCAGCAGTACGTATTAAAGGACAAATCTAACATGCTTGAGCCAGGAATATTGGCATACATCGATGACATCTTAGTAGCCAGTCATACTTTCAATGAGCATTTGGACAAACTTACTCACACGCTAGAATCGTTGCAAAAGGCCGGCTTAAAGGTCAACGGAAATAAATGTTCCTTGGCGCAGATGAAGGTAACCTTTCTGGGGAAAGTTATTGAGTCTGGAAAAAATTCGATAAAGACAAATGCAAAGGATTTTCTGGACAAAATTGAGACGCGACAAAGTCGGAAGGACGTGCAACAACTAATGGGATTCCTGAACTACTACGGGATGTTCCTCCCTGATCTGGTAGAAAAAACAAAGACCATCTCGAATCTGCTCAAAAAATCAACTGATTTTAAATGGACCTGGAATGAACAAGACGCACTTGAGAAGATAAAAATTGAACTAAAGAAGATACCATCACTAAACACTCCCGATTACAATAGAGATTTTATAGTAGACTGTGACGCCAGTGCAGTGGCAATTAGTGGTGTTTTAAGTCAAGAAATCAATGGAATAGAGAGCCCCGTCTAATACTTTAGCAGGAAACTTCGAGCAGCAGAAAATTATGGAGCCACCAAATTTGAGATGCTGGCATTAGTAGAATCTTTAAAGACATTTCGCTACTTCATCTTAGGACGCAAATTTATCGTGCGCACTGACAACAGTGCGCTGGCATGGTTAAAAAAGTTTAGCGGTGACAAGTCTAACATAGTGGCTAGGTGGATCGAATACTTGAACGATTTTTCTTTTTCAATCAGGCATCGCCCGGTCAATTTCACCTGAACGCGGATTCCTGGACAGCATTGCCCAGTTATGAAAGAGATCTAAAAAAGCCATCTGGAGAAAAAATTCCATTTGCGTTTATTCCTCACACAGAGTACGAATTAATACCTGAAATCAACACAGATCGCAAAGGGAAACCCATCTTGCCCATCATGATAAGAGAGGAAATTTCAGAAGAAGAAATAATATATCATCAACGTCATGACCAGATCCTATCGGATATCATGAAAAGAATAAACGATCCTTACTTCCCTACCTCAACGGAGGTTAACCAATATTTTAAGCGTTATAATTGGCAAACAAACAACAATGGACTGCTATACATGAAAAGCTGAAACAACCGACTCGCAATCCCGGAATACTTTAGGAGGGACCTAGTCCACAGAGTTCATGAGAGGGGACACCTCGGGATACTCCAAACAGAAAAGACATTCAATTCTCGATATATAACAATTGGCATATGAGCAGCTGTGGTGGACATAATTGATAAATGCGAAAAGTGCCTCTTACACGATACTAGTCACGTTCCACAGCAAAGGGCTGAGCTCGAATCGAATCCCGTGCAGCGGAAGGCCCTAACGAATTAGTACACATGGACTTGGAACAATTGTCAAGGGATGACGAGGGGTTTCAATATCTTCTTGTCATGGTGGATCATTTCATGAAATATGCCCGCATTATCCCCCTCAAAAGTACTACAGCAGAAAGAGTAACAGACAAGATCGTAAAAGAATGGATATTGAAATACGGACCCATGCGCAAACTAGTCTCTGATCACGGTCCTCAATTCAAAAGCAATCTCATTCGAGCCCTTATGAAAGAGTTAGAGGTCATCCACGAACTCACTATGGCTTACCATCACCAAGCCAATGGATTAGTCGAAAGGCAAAATCGAACTCTCATAAAGTTAATCAGAGTGGCACTGGAGGCGCCTCATTGAGTGTATAGAATACTTTTACAACACATCAGTACACTCAACTACGGGGGTTAGCCCCTTCAAAGCGATGTTTGGACGTGAAGCTACAACATCTCTCACTATGATGATTCTCAAAGTACAGATAAAAGTACATAACATTATGTAAATCAATTAATGCAAGATATGCAACAAATTCATTTAACTGTCACAACAATAACCAATCTAGTACACAGCAGAAAAAGACGTTTAACAAAAAATTGTGCAGAGAACCCCATAAATGGGGTGACAAAGTATTTGCTTACTTGCCTCGCATAGTAACGGATCATAATCAAGTGTGCAAACTAGCTAATGATTGGCAAGGCCCATTTACCAGAGAAAAAGTGCTTGACCACAACACGTACACACTAAACAATGGTAAAACAGTACATTTTCAGCGGCTCAAAAGAGCCATTAAGGACATAGAGAATGTCATTATAGATGACAATAGTGAGTTTACACTAATTGATAACGGAATTGATACTTACGAGGTATATGAGAACTTAACAGATTTTTCGGAAGATGATTTTTCTGATGTTGAATTTGATAATGCTAATATTAATAATGACGATTTAAAGTCAGTACGTACACTCCCGCATAAAAGGGCTAGACATAATTATACTTATGATCCCAACATCTGGGACTTAAACCTCATAACTCCATTTAGGAATGTACCCCCACAGCAGAAAACGCAAGTCGCCAGCTCCACCATCCCACCGCAGAGTGAGAAAGAGGATGGTAAGTAGCAGACACGATCTAGAAGCCTCTTCTAGGCGAGAGAGACATGTATCTCTGCTTGTTGAGGCACGCGATAGAAAAAGAGGATGCAGCAAAGGTGCTGAGGAGAACCCGATTCCATGTGGGTGAAACGTGGCTCCACAATTCGGAGAGGAGACAGCCACAACAATGACGTCCTCAACATCTCGCCCCTATGTGGGGAGAAATGTATCTCTACGTGCACGGGAGGAGCTGGCACATTATAATGATAAAAACTGTAAAACTTGTTTACCCTTTAGAGAACTACAAATTGTAAATACACCCCATTTAAGTGACTCGATAGCCCCTTCAAGCTCAAGGAGCTCATCAGCAGCCGCTTCTACAATTAGATCCAAGAAAACAGAAGAACGGAAGAAGAAGATGTCAAAGGTCGGAGAAGAAACTCTACACCCCTACTATATCGCCACCCGATGAGCAACCAACTTCATACATGACAACATATCTGAAGAAACCAGAAACCAGTTGCGAGGGACATACAATGACAAAACATTTAATTGCTCAGTCGACATAATCGCATTTGTAATAGACGCAGAACGCCACTCAAAAGTCAATACCATAATCTGCTATGATTCGAAAATGCTCGAGGGAGTCAGTCGCCTATATTGGCGTAGTACAGTTCATATATCCTTTGACGAGGATTATAACATTTACAACCTCTGCCAATTCCTCAATAATGGCAAAACCATTGATAGCTTTGAATGCGTGAATATTGAGTTCAACAGCCTCCTAGTTATTTACTTCCTGCGAGTGCATGAGGTCCATGACGATCATATGGATCAAATCGAAATCGCATACAGAATAGCCAAGGTAGAGGGAATCCGCCTAGTGATGGTGCTCAGAGAAGAGTATGAAGAAAGCATGCTTGAGTCCATTGAAAACTTACATTTTCGAATGGAGAACTTTATAATTCTTTTCCGATCAAGCTATCTCCTTCTTTCAATGCACACCACGAACAGTTCTTCCATCACCAAACTCATTTACACCGATTTAATGCTATGCCAGCAGGTACCTTCGCATTGATTAGCGGTAGATCAGAAGTTAATAATCGACGCCATCCTGCAGTCGAAAACATTAGAAATGACCGATCCGGACACCCCATCACTATATACGGTGACAGACATGCGTGTCAGCTTCGCCTTTGCTCAAAATGAACAAACTCTTAAGGAAATTCAAGAGATATGTCCATAATCTTAATAAGCAACAGGCTAGGTATTTGTCCATCGGACATCAATATTTTTTCCGACACTGTCAAAAAGTACATGTGGGGAGCTACAGCGGAAACAAAGCTAGCTATCTTTCATTCAGATAACGCCCCGATGAGCACAAAACGATTTATAGAAAGAATACCAGGATCAACGCAGAAATTCTTGGAGAGGATAACCAGGTATGACGTCCCTACAAAAACCGAAACGTTTTTCAACCTACATCAGATAAAATATCCTGAATGCAGCTATGGACAGTTTACCGAGTCTCTAAGGCAAGTCTAAAAGGAGGGTCAAATCGTTCCCATCACGATGTTCTAACAAGTAATGAAGACACCCGAGCAATTTTTTAGGGAAGAAGAACTGTTAGCAACCTCAGCAGAACAAGTGTCACCGGAGATTCGCGACCTGATTGAATGCGTCAACCTGGAAAAGTTCGGAGGACAGGTGTCATCCCCGAAACCAACACCCCAGTGGTCCATCACTGAAAACGAGCGGATATTAAGGATAGAGCACGATCCCAATGAATTCGCTGAAGATCTTACGATACAGAGGAGAATACTGGTAGATTGCCGCGACAAAGACGTTTTATCTATGATGAAGTGGTGCCTCACAGAAATGTTTACAAAAGAAGAGCTGGTCATTCTACAGTCCCCAGGGCGACAAGTAGCTCTGGATGAGGAATGCACCACTGCTCATGTCAGAATTTCAGGCAAGCAAGTGGAGGAGTTAAGACACAAAGGTTTAAAGAGCAAATTCTGGGACACTTTGAAAGAAGCAAGAATCAACTACCCAGTCACTATAGGTACAGCTAGTGTGGAAGCTGCAGTAGGATTTAAAGAACTCGAGAAAAGTATCCGGACACAAATCTCTTGTGTATACCCCCGCCAACCATAGAGACACCTCTAATCCAACCGAAGTGGAAAGTGAAGAAAAACAAGAGAAAGGTAGCCGCCCACTTACCCGACAAACTTAATTTCGTCAACAGTAAACAGGAAGCAAATCGGCTTAGCAAGACGGTAGAGTACAAGGCGGTGAAAGACAAATTAATCGCAGGAGGAAACCCCGAACATGTTTTTATCGATGGAAAGTTGAACATCAGAGACATTTTTAATCAGGGCCTGCCCGTACACAAGCAACTAAGAACAATACATGATAATATTGCATCTATGCAACCTCGAGTTCTGATCCTATTTCAATCAGCAGGGGGCCTTATGTGGATAAAAAACGTAGAAAACATAACTAGGTACTACAATGTTACGAAAAGGATCGAAATTATTACGATGATCAGGGCCAACGTTTCAGACCCAGATGAGATGACCCTAAGTCAAGTTCAGGAGTTTTGCTCGCTTTTTGTTGATCATGCCACCATGATGGGATCGCTGAGGGAAGTATTCGTGCACTTCTATCCTAAGACAGAAATCAGCACAGATGACGCAAATACTTCGGACACGGACGCGATGATGACTTTAATGATCGCTATGAAAGGTTTCCGGTTATATGAGAAATTCCACGACACTTTTACGTGACGCCTCAATAACCTGAGAAGAAACTGCCCCATTACCTCTAAGATGCTAATGCAAATCACACGAGAACCAAAGTATTTCGAAGTGCAAACCTGGGAAATTGACTTAGCTATCGAAATGGTCACAGCCGCACAGAAGATAGTCTCTGGGCCCGCTCTCCAGTTATTGTCCGAAAATTAATTTGAGCAAGGGGGGTGTGTAGAGTCACTTGGGGAAATGTGAAATTTTATAGAGCCTTTATTTTTACTTTTGTAATGACGTCAACATGACGTAATTTTAGTAATTTCGATCTTAGGTTACGAACATTAGTTTCATGTCCCCTCGATGGTGCTGATTGTTATTGCTCAAATTTAATTTACGAGGGAAAGAAATAGCTGACATGATAAACTTACGTTAAGTGATTGATTGTAAACAAAGGAAGGTAATGATCTCATTTTTTGTATAAAATTGAGAAAACATGTAGACAAGGTTCAATAGAGTTTATCTAACTTCACCTACTGTTTTATCTCCGTATTTATCTTTATTACTTTTTGATATGAAAATAATTGCGTAAGTAAGCCGACAATTTGGGAGTGCTTTCTCAAAGTACAGGGCGACATGTAGCCCCTGGAGATCTTTTTAGATTATCCAGCCTAAATTGTGGACCATTTAAGTTATGTATACGGTTACGCATAGGGTAATAATAAACCTCTCGTTCGATATTCAACATGTACATGCACCTATAATTTACAACACGGTGATGATACTATGCCGTTGGTTAGCACAAATGCCTGGCAACTACAGGCTATTATTTAGTGAGCTGAGAGATAACAATGAAAATGAGATGTTTATTTATGGTTATGAGATGATAGAAATTAAAAAGTGAGACAAATAAGGTAGCACTTCGCTTTTTCTGAAGACGTAGCTTTGGCTGGAAGCCATACGAATGGGTCATCTTGAATTTTACCTAAAGTAACTAACTACTTGGATGAATTACCGATGTTAAATTTTATAAGTTCTCTTTTTACTGGAGTCGGGGCTGTCTTTGTATGGCCGCTAATTAAAACCTTCTGCAGAGTCAATTAGTTTTCTAGTGTAATTACTAATGCAGCCCGCGATTCTACAATATGAGTGAAAAAATGTAAAATATATTTGCAATTTTCAATTAGAAAATCATTTTGTGTCTTCTCATAGCTTCCATGCAGTGATGTATAATATTGTATTGCAATATTTTATCAAAAAATATATTTGAAATTCTTCAGCTGCAAAATGAACTATTTAAATTTGTTTCTACACATTGCTAGTTTGGAAGAAATTATTTCAGAATAAGATATTATTCCTTTCCTATTCATGGATAACACATTCATTGGCAGCTTTGATAGATCAGAATTCTTTGTTTGGAATATCTGTCTATTCAGAGTATTGAGAGTAAGTTTTTCTGTAAGCCGCCAAGTGTGCATCTGCAAATCTATCTTAGTATGACAAAATTATTGTAAATAAATTAATTATACATTTGCCCTAAAAAATTGTTTTGAAATATTGGCAAGCATTGTTTTGTCAATCATTCACTGCCCACCTCTACTGCTGACCAAATTCTTCGACTACAATTTTGCTTATTATTTCTTCAGAATTATGCGCAAATTTTCACTGTGATTTACAAGAAGAATTGATGAACTTGGTCAATCTAATCTTCAGGTGTAATTTTGAAAAATTGCATGACGAAGCTTCATCATAAAATGTTTGGAAATCAAGGCGCATTAACTTTTGTTTGTAAAAACGATTA
>CABFPE010000446.1:497357-509672 GCA_900660155.1 Hofstenia miamia
TATATATATATATTTGAGGTACTCCTAAATACTAAATACATACAAAATGAAAATAGAGTGAAATTGACAAATCTAGAACGGCATGAAACATAAAATACAATAAATAAGCCGCGACCCGTTGAGCTCCATTAAAATTTATAATTTCCTTTTGAAAAATCAAATCCTTGGCTATAATATATACATAGTATGTTATGTTAAACAATCCTGAATTAAGCATTTCACGCGAAAAATAAACGTAAATTAGAACACAATGGCCTTGACGTAATTTGGGAAGAACGTTATCTAAGCTCATTCAAGCGGAAGAAACAATTCAGCGGTTTAAAATACCAGTGACGTTTATCTGGTAACAGATGCACATGTTTTCGTTTTCCCACACAAATGTAACATGTGTTTGAAATTAAACGAGATTGCGTAATTCGACGTATGATAACCCGCAAAATACGTATTTTTCTTAAGAAATATGCAAATATGAAACACGAGGCTTAACATAGGACAATTCAGATGTCTGAGATTAGGAGGAAGGTAAACTGATGGTTCAACTAGAGTTGAAATGCTAAAACATAGGGCGTTCTAAAATGTATTATTTTTACAACAAAAGCTAGGGTTTACAATTAAATGAATTTTTCAAACGACATTCGCTAGTGTTTGAATGAAATGATTGAATCCTTATGAATTCAGATAACTTAATCATGAAAAACACATTGTTTTGACAGATTGAAATGAAAATGAAAGCAATAAATTAAAAGCATACTGGCTATGCTCATCTGAAGGCTTGATTTTCAGTAACTGCTGCATTCGATTGAAAGTTTCTTCAAAAGCTTGTGCGATATGTGGTGGTGATGAAGTTGGTCGTCTGGAGGGATAGTACGACACATCGCTGGGATTGACAATATCCCAGTCGTCAAGGCCTAAAATTAAGGATTATCCTTTCAAAATTCAAAATTAGAAATTATTTCAAAACTCCAATACAAACGAAATCTAAATATCTAAAGTGCTCAACAGTAGAATTATATTAAATTTAAAAGGCAATTTAATAACTTTATATTTATAATAGTTATTAGTAAAATACTGAGGAGCGAACTTCGATTGAAAAAACACGGTTAATGAAAAATAACATTAAAAAATCAAAGCGAATATACTTTTACAATTCCAACAAATTGCATACAAAAGAGGGAGCACACTCCAAAAAGGAAAATCAAACTTACAACAATATACTTCATGGAGGTCGTTAAATGTCAAATAATTATATGCTCCCATGTAGTAACAAGCATTGTTCAGCCTAAACCACGCGAAAGTCCTGCAATTGTTAAGCTGTTGCATTAATTGGGCTATAAATCATGACATATGCATACATATCGTTGAATAAAATATTGCTGATACAATTATATAAATATTTAAACCACCCCATATAGACATATACATATGCAAATATATATGTATATATGTTCAGTTGGAACAATGGTTGGTCGCAACAGATTAATTTCAAACATGTATACAATTTCGGATTGAAAATGTACTTTTACATATTTTATATAAAATTTTGAACCTTACACTTCAACTCCTTATAATTAATGCAAAATTGCTTAAACGTGCTAGATAGTGAATTCATCTTTAATGCGAATGATAACCGCGAACTTTGTAAATATTTAGTATGATTGTAAGATTAACAAGGATTCCACATGTGGTGTGGTGAGGAGTAAAATTTTAGCTTGTGGGCATTTGTGTGGTGAGAATGTTGTAGGCGCCACCGGCTCAATAATGTTTCTAGAGATATAGGTTAAAATGCTGATGACTTGCTTCGATAATGAATGCTGCTTTCCTTAATAGAAATAGATTTTGAAAATGAAATGAATTGATTTCATCTTGAACAGTCTTACTATGGTCTCAATTAACATTAAGCTTAACATCAACTTCGATTTAAAATTCTGATGATAAAGGATTGATCGGTTGAAGTTCATTACCATGAGGAAATTTCCTATAAATTACTGTTTCTTTAAAATTATTACAACAGTTAAGAGTTTGTTTTAAAAATTTCATTGTACCAAAATGGCTTTTTAGTAACTGTGGTTTGATTTTATGCGAGCTTCGAAGAAATATCCAGTCGATTGTATTATAGTCAATGATTTTCAAGAAATCAGCGAAAAATTTAACGCTTCTAAATAATACTAGTATCAAGTCACAAACATTTAAAAAACAGATTACTGTATATAAGTATGGTGAAGATAGTGATTAATTTGTAAAATTTTCATATTTTGATGCATACTAATACATATTAAAAGATGCAGAAAATCCTCAGTGTCTACAAATGTTTTGTATTGAAATATTTGACAATTTTGTCAAAAAATTTGCTGTGTGGATTTGTGGGGAATTTGTATTCATGTGGCGGTGCGCACTTGTAGACATTTCTAGTGGTGTGGGTCGAAAATGTCGTCCTACGGCAAGCCGAAATATTCCTAAATATTTGGCTATGTAAAAATTTCATTTTTAAGTCAAAATAAAGTCAAAACGAAATTAATAAACTTCTATATTTTGGTACGATTAAGTATGATGAAAAACACAAATTTCTTAGTTTTCTAGTCAATTTTTATGGTCAAATTAGTAAGTTTTTAGGTAAAAAAATAATGGTCCTATTTATAACCAATATCACGCAAAATGCAATTAAAAATGATAGCTGAGCAACGGGGAAGAATAGAAACGGTCTCTTTCTACTCTGATTTGCTTCACACACACACTACATTTTGCCAAATATTATTTATCATCATATATTTTTTGTAACATATGAACATTTTTAATACATGACATACAAATTTAGCATATCAAGTAGTGTCAACATATAAACATGTATGTAGAAAGCTAACTAAAGATTAAACTTAGTTGGTTTGCTACAATTCTTGATGCTAAAAAGGAGATAGAATTTGTATGCATTAAATTAAACTCAATTCAAATATTGTTTACAAATCAATAAAAAGACAATGTATATATATTCTAAAGTACCTTTGTAAAGTATATATAGTGAAAGCATCGCGAAAACGTAGACTTTGAATGTAATGAATGAGTTAAAGATCAACTATTTAACAGATGTTTCGATTTCTCAACGTCATAGCATTCACTTCCATGACGTTATCGATTTAAAAAATAATGGATTTGAGGTTTATAAATAAACAACAAAAGGAAATGCCTTTTAATTCTGTAACAGTGATGGACATTTTAAAATGTTAAGGCTAAAATGTCATCTACAATGAAAGTCACTAATTAAGTAAATAAACCATTAGCGTGTAAACAATTTTGATATAAAATCCACAATGTATATAACAAAAATGTTATGTGAATATTTTTCTTTATATCTTAAACTCCTTGATCTGTCATTTATTCTCAACTTCTATTGAATTCGATAAAATCACAGTAAATAATATCATCAATTTCTAATTATTTGTCAATATCTACACTTCAAGTCTTTAACTCTCGTGTTTATTCAAAAAACAACTTTGTGTTTCTTCACTTCTCAATCGGCTTTTAATCTAAATATAATGTATCAAATTTCAGCAAATGTATCTCTTGTCACTTTTGCATCCAATTTTTTGTTCTTTCTCTTTTCCTTTTAAGTATTTTTGAAATTATTATAAATTACTTCATACATATCAATATAAGCTTGCTAAATTATGGTATTATTATATTAAATAATTACAAATATTTAAAATTTCGTCTAATTATTTGTTGTATTCAAGGCCTTCTCATTATAACCAGGCATTGTTTCGTCGCATAGAAGCAAATCGGATCTCTATATTACGCACCAATAAGTTCCACAAATATTTCTACGTTATATAGAGGTTTATATTATATCGAACCATTTATTTATTTAAGTTCAAACAATTCGTAATAGCTTTTGGGACATTCTACTAACTAAATGTTCATTTAAATCTGAAATACGATTGCCGATATCGGCAATGTGTATTTCCGTTTGCATAAAAAACTGCTTCAAAGTAATTACGCACTGATATCCTTCTTTTTAGAAACACATTCTTCACGTTTAGCATCATTGATTTAAAAATCAAATTTTTTAATTTTAGTTTTCTTCAAATACATTAACCAAATCATCATAAATGAAACTACATGCATATCGTCTGGTGAACAATGTGTGCATTGTATTTGTAGAACTTTATCAGCATTGAATCCAGCTTTTTCAAACAAATGACTTGATGCTGTATTTCTTATATTTTGTAGTGACATTTTGTTTGAATTGAAATATGCGTGAACGACGTGTTTTTCTATTGATCATTAAAGTTATATTGGAACTGGGCAATATAAATATAACTGCTGCGGGTGAAAAATATGAAGCTATTATTGAAGAATAACTATAATTACAGGATGGGGAACATATAAAATAATATAAAAATTAGGCAGGATTACTAATGTATGGTATGAAAATGATTACATATTTTTTAAGTTTTTACTATACTGAACACTGAAATCCATTACAGGGGCGTCCTTAGGGGAGGCAGAGGACGCCCAAACCCCTTTTTGGGGCCAGATTCAAAACTTAATTAAGAACCTTCCTTCCTTCAAACGTAAAAGTAGCTTCCGAATAAAATATATGGGTGAAAACCATTTTCTGTAAAAAATGGATGTCAGCTCGGCTTTTTAAAAACCCTAAACGAGTCTTGATCCTATGTGATGTTGGAAATACTGTTGATATTAACAGTTAAAAAACAGGCATAATTAACATTATGAGTAAAGAAATCATTAAAAAATGTAACGTTTGTAAAAAAGTTACGAAAACATTACAAAGAATATCAAATGCAATCACGATGATTATTAAAATTCAAGATTTGTTCAGGTTAAATTGGAAAGTACTATATAACTTTATATTGCATCATATACATTCAGAAAACAACTAGACTATATTTTGCAAGTAACAAGAGCCTAAAAATATATAACCTGGTGAATTAAAATTTGTAGAAACAATAACATTAGAAATATCTCGAAACCCACTATGTCAGTTTAAATTGAAATTAAAGGATAGGGATACCGAAAATGCATTGACAATGTTTGCACCTAACTCTCCAGAATCACTTCGCAAATAAAATATAATTTTTCCAAAATAATATAACACGACTCAACTTTTTGAGAGAGAGACGCAGACAGAAAATTATTTGAACAATGCTAAATTAAAAAAACTGACGTTTAGGGAAATATACGCACAATAATGTAAAATGTCCACCAATTTATCAATAATTTGTATGATAATGCAAAAGTTGATAAAATTCTGCAGAGTGTTGAAAAAAGTGATTTTTTTACAAAAAACCTTTTAAAAGTTTTTTCTTTTAAGCAGAATCAATTGAAGGTAGAAATTTTTGCTGAAAATACACAGTAGCAAAAATTGAATTAAGAAATTTATCAAATTTCTACAAAATTCTATATGCAACTGAATAAAACATTTAAAAAATAATGCAAAATAAATATTTTGGAAAAACCCCACTTCTTAAACATACCAATGTTGATTCTGCTCAACAATGGGAACCAATAATATTGGAATTACATTCTTAAATCTAGGAAAGCAGTTCGATACCTAACAAACGAAATCAAGTAATTAAAAATAAAAGACAAATAAAAGTTACCAATGGTGGCGAATATTCAAATTAGAATTTAATAATCAAGAAACTTTTTATCAAATATATCGTTCTTAGGAGGGCAACTCATTGAATTTCGATAACTAATAAACGTGAAAATTGAAACAAAGAACTTAATACGAATTCACAACTGGCAAATTGAATGTTGACGAAAGGAAATTAAAGAAATAGATTTACCACACCACCTCTTAATGCCAACAACCACACTAGAAAAAGACCAATTTTAATAGGACAATAGATAATTCTATTATCTGGTGACATTTTTAGATGAAATTAAAATAGAATGATTACGTCAACAAACGAAGTATCGAATTAAAACAATATATTCGTGGTAAAGATTTGTAACTTAGGACATTGAATGCATATGTTCATAAAAATCTATTCCCTCCTTGAATACGCATGGCTTCAACTATTTGCTTATAGGCAACGATAAAATTCAAAGAGCAAACTCAAAAACAGTAAATAGTATTAAATAGCAAGTCTGCTACAGACGTTTAATACACTAATTATTGCGAAGTCAGTGATGTAAACAGCTAGAAATAATGGTGATTACCACTTAGTTTTGTTTATGATAACCTAAAAGAACACATCTATTGTAACAAACTCTTTCAATGTAAGAAAAAGTAAGCAACCATGTGATTTTCTTAATGATTTCTAAAATTAACCGTAATTAGACTGTCCATAAGTATATTAACTGCATAAAGTGTAAAATTCAACACTGAAGGTTTCGATTACATCATTAATATAATTTGTTCAAACAAAGTGCGCAAACAAACCACGTCAGTATATATTAGATAAATAAGGACATTAAAACTAAAATAGAAATTTAGTCCCATCCAAAATGATCCTCAACTTTGAAAATTAATAATATAAATTGATTACAAATATTAGAAAACGTTTCCTTTCATTTAACAATCATATGTGATACTACAACAGACACTTGAAAGGGTTTCACATTTAAGAACAAATTCGACTGCAACGGTTTGATATAGTGAAAAGTTCCCAACGTTAAAACCGGAAATGAAAACTTGCATAAAAAATCATTCAGAAAAAAAATGATTAATTTGAATGTATGAAATCATTGAAATACCTGTTTTGTCTCGGAAGTTATAGAAAACGTAATGCATACAGGGGTGTCAAAAATAATTATGGGAAAACTATTGTACCAGTAATGTCCCCTATCATTTAAAAATGTTATTTTTAATATTTGCTGTACGGTTATGCCATGACAACGTGATGGAAATTTGAGCATGCTTTGAGAAATGAATGGATGACTTTTATAATGGATTTATAGATCTGGATATTAGCACGATAAAAACAAACAGCTACTATGCAACATTTTAGTTAAATGTATACCTACTGCTGGCTAATACAACTCCCAAGTTACCGATTTCTTTTAATCAGAAACTGAAACCATAACCAGCAGTTCATGACCAATAGCAACAACGGCAATAGAAAAACTGTCGAATGCAGACGAATTTTTAACTTGAAATCAAAGCAATACATTTTGTCAATTATTGCAACAATTTACTATTGAATCTAGTTGTCCTTGCAAAACAAAGCCGATATCAGCCTCGTGAAAATAACATACATGCAGATTGATTATAAATTAGCCGGTTAAATTTTTACCTGTAGATAAAATCTTTAAATGTACACATTCACCTGCATCCCAACTGCGAATCAGACGACAAACATGGGGTTTCCTCAATAGGGATTTCGCTCGACAATTGGTCATATTGACTGTTACACAACGTGGAAATGTATAGTTTGCCAATCGCACAACATCTGCAGACAATTACAAATAAATTCACTTACAATGGAATTCCGTTCAATCAGGTATGCTCATCACAACACTATACACAATACGCATGGCATTCCAAAATTGCGATGCATTCTTTCCAATGAGCATCGCAACAGATGATCAACTAAAGATTAGGGGCATCTTGCAACAAAAATGGGGAGGGCACTTGTTTATACCTTAATTCTTTATAAATTATATTTTTAAAATTCCCACAACATTATTGTGGATGAAAGGAAAAGGAATTAAAAAGCATTTAGTAAATTCTGTATGCAATTTTGCACAGGATTGTAGAAATTTTACACTGAATTGATCTCATTTACATGTACAAACAATCAAAAATTATTTAAATATTCCGACAATTTCTACACATTTGCGATGGCGGCTTGGGAAATTTTTTTTTCCTACTCTGTATTAACGTGTTTAGAAAGGAATTTGAATAATGCTCCAGTGTATTATATGCATGTGGCATTTAAAATCAAGTGTGATTTATATTTATTATATCATATTACTTTGCCATCAGCCAGCAACAGTTATGATCCAGACATGCATTGCTCGATACTACATAACGATTCTTGTTATAATTTTTCCTCTGCGTCGCGCTATTCATTGACCAATAACATTCCTTTATTTTTTAAGTTGCCAAGCTTTGAAATAGAATACGCCAAAACAAAAAAAATCGAGTGACAGCTACACACAGTTTGTCCATTACACTATCGTTAAAATTCGTTGTGAATGGTCATGGGAATGTGCGATAGCACAAGATCATCTAGGGACAAGACAATGCTGGTCCTCGTGTCTTCCAGATAATGCGCTAATTTTTTTCGCGTTCTTTCCAAATAAGCGCCATATTCCGCTAATCTGAATAACTGAGACCACGGGCTCAACAAGTGGTTGAAATTGCAATTAAAACAACAACCACTTCAAAAACAAAGAAGATGTGATTTGGGATGCGCGACAGCCTTGTCTTCCATTGAAAAAACAAAGTTGTTGGTAGAGGCACAAAATCTATCGACCAATGTGAGAATGTCATTAGATTCAATGGTCAATACTGTCCAATAAACATTATTATTCCATTCCTTTGAGCATAATAATTTTTTTCTTTTTCTTTTCTAGACATGTTAATAGTATGTAAGTTATGATTCGACTTACACTGTGCCTTTGGATCACCAATTGGTTTAATCTCTCTAGCCGTTTCCGGATAACAAATTTAAAAATCCTAATGCTGGCGTTTCTGTGGCATTAAAAATTGCAGTGAGAAGTGTGGAAACTACGAAATTTTTTTGCTTGCGCGATGTTTATAAACAAGGCTGTATATATGATGCTATAAAAATATGTTGAAATATCAATCAAAAGTAACTTATTTCAAAAAAATTCAAAAATATTTCTTGGCATTGAAAAAATAGATTACCTAGCTTTTTTAAGGGTAACAAGTGCTTCTGAAGGTCTCCCTTCAAATAAAAAAATATCTCAAATAGTATGTTTGCAATAAACAGTAAGGAGAAAATTCTTGATTTAGTTAAATAACTTACATGTATAGAATTCAAATATATTTAAGAGAAGCGGTCAAATGTTAAAAATTACCGAAACTGAAAACCCTGATGTACGCCAAGTAGCAGTTGAAGTGTCGACCCATTCTAATGGCAACGTGTATTAAGCTGATATGCAAACGTCTCACGCAGTGCAAACAGTTTAATAGCTACAAGTGTTTGACATCCTCTATGTTTAGAAACAAATCCGCGCCCCTCGCATGCTACGAAATGCATCTGGAGAAGTTTCATTTACAAAATATTGAAGTAAACAGATTAATACGCAACTTAAAACTACGATAATGTAACTTGCACTCATCCTCCAACGTTGACAACATTGATATTCAGTTCACGTGTTGAATTTGGATTTTCCACATAATACGATAGAAGCACCATATTGTGACGGGAGGTTTGTACGATGTTTGGAAAATGTATGCAATAGGCATTAAGATGTGCATATATTTTATACATATTTTTATAAAGGTCTACATAACTTAGTTTTAAGCACTTAAGGAAGGGGCAGCTCTCCGTCCTTACCCACCCATTATTATTACAATTATATATTATGCATAACAAATGGGAATACTGTAGTATAGTTGGAAAATAAAATTTTAGTGTAATTTTGCATTACAAATTATAGAGAAGCTTATTGCTTCAATTATCTAAAAATGAAACTTTCAATGGACAGTAATGTCTATAGAAATGAAGAAGCATAACACAACACACACAAAATGAAAGAAGCTTTTTTGAAAATAATTAATTTCTAACTTTAATTCATTCCACCATTGCATTAAAAACATTATATTAGATAGCATTTCCTGTAAAGCAGCAACTCGACTGTGTATCATAGTTGCAGAGGTGCATTCAATTGATGCTATTTTTAAGTTTCTAGAAAACAATGTAGGAACGAGTAAATTTAAAGAATTAAATTATGAATAAACATAATTATTAAAATTAATTATTAAAATTTGATATGATGTGGGTCGCAGAAAATTACAAATCCAATGTAGAAATGTCCTAATACATATTTGTATGTTAGACCCTGAATTACCTGGCTGACTACAATACATACTATTAGACTTGAGAAAATGAATATAAATGGATAGTTATTTTTGAAAAGCGCAAAAATATTTTTTCAGATTGCATAAAAGGATGGGGAATTCAAAACAACACGAAATTAGTAGAATCAAGAGCAAATAGTATAACAGGATTCCGAATCAATACAATCGCGTGAAAAAAACCTTTGTTTCACAATGGAATTCGCGTGAAAAAAACCTTTGTTTCACAATGTAATTCGCGTGAAAAAAACCTTTGTTCCACAATGGAATTCTAAAAATCACAATTAAAGACTATGATGCAGTCAATGCATTCTGCAATTACATTTATGTATTTCAATTTTTCTAATACTGTCAATTGAATAAAAATGATTATTAAATTCAATGCAGTGAAATGTACTACAAAATTCAGGAATAAGAAAACGCTCGCGGTTTTCATGATTATTGTTTTTACGATAAAGTGATAAACCCTTTTATATATATATATAATTACATATCATTCTATATTATGATATATATATATATAATGTATAAAAAACATGAAGGCTATGCTAATAGAGAACAATAAGACGTAATGAAGGCTATGCTAATAGAGAACAATAAGACGTAGAATCTGTAAACATATTTTTCATGTGTGATGTACGAAAATAGCCAAATGCTATATATTTTGGATATTAAAATAAAGAATAACTGGTAATTTAATGCGGCATTACCAAATTGCACTTCAACAACTTTGCCAGTGGTTTAGGCGGATGTACACGAATATGTTGTTTGTCTGTCAAATGAATTACAAATGTTCTGACATTGTGAAAAGTTCGCCAGTAACTAAGATGAAATAATAAAAGTATCTGAAGAAAAATCATAATTGTCAAAGAGAAAAAATCGTTAGTGGGCGAGAGATCAAATGACGAAAATTGAAATGTGATAAAGTTAGTCTACATTTCAAGAACAAAACTTATCCGACATTTTCCGATGTGGAGAAATTACCAAGATATAACGCTGGCATTATTAGTAAAGGGAACGAACCTATACATGGAAAGATATTTTATGGAATGTGAATAATCTCCAGGAGATTGAAGTGGGGTGGGTCAACCCATGGGGCAAGGTGGAGTGGGGCGAGCATGGGGCAAGATTTTTCTAAAGTGGGTACCCACGTGTCAAAAACACTATTGAGTTGAGAAAACTGAACCAAAAAATTTCCATTTTTTGAGATTGCAAAAGTGATTTTCTTTGATAAAAGTTCTCAGATTGATAAAATTTTGTAGCCTTTTGAAAAATCAATTGCCATGCACTTCTAACTCTTGGTGAAATGTGATTCAATTCATAAGAGTCAAAGCAAATTTATTGCTGCAAACACGTACAAAAGTTACAAATTACAAATACATGTATTTACAAAATAATAGTATATATATATATANCAATTCATAAGAGTCAAAGCAAATTTATTGCTGCAAACACGTACAAAAGTTACAAATTACAAATACATGTATTTACAAAATAATAGTAATAATATATATATATATATATATATATATATATAACATAAATTTGTGTGTGCGTGGCCTTCTTGTAAATGTAGTACGTTATTGTCGTTAAGAATGCATTGTCTATTGAAAAGGAATCTGCGCAATTTTTTTCTGAATTTCTTGCGGGTTTTTTCAAGTTGAATTTCATGATCTACGTTATTCCATACCTTAGTTGCTGTGTGGTGAAAGCTATTATGTTTATTTTAGCATATGAATTTTTGAGAACATTCATTAAATTTATAAGAAGAAGAAGAAGAAGAAGAAAGATTTATTTATTTAGGTACTCGCAACCCGAAGGTTGCGTATACAAATAAAGGGAAAAAGGTGACATATGTACAAAAAAGGAATGATTGCTTGACGATCTGGAAATGTGTATCCTCATGTACCATAGAAAGTGTCGTAACTCCGGTTGATTTGAGAGTATACGAACGACTTGGACGCCCTTGTAGTGCAATAATGGGGCTGCCAGCAGCGCTGATTGAGGAGATCGTGGCCAGATTGAGATTTGGTTGGTGGTAGCAATGAGTGAAGCGGGTGCCGTTCATTTTGCATTTGTTTCCATAGGCGATCACAAGCCATTTGACGCCTTATACATAATGTAACGCATTTAGAGATTTGCAGTGCCTCAGTGTAATGGTGATTCGGAAACAGGATCTTAAGAGCTCGTTTCTGAATTGACTCAATATTGTTCGACAAAGCCGCAGATAATCCGTGATGCCAAAGCGGAAACGCATACTCTAATACAGATCTAATTAGAGAATTGTATATGATGATGATGTC
>CABFPE010000446.1:518249-536594 GCA_900660155.1 Hofstenia miamia
ATATATATATATATATATATATAATATATATATACGTATACACATACTGGCGCCGGGTAATTCATAGAAAATCAATTCAAGGCTAAAATTATGCTACACTTACAAAATAAAAAACACTATATTGAATGGAATTTTAATCAAGACGATTCAACATTTCTCATCCCAGTATAGCTTAGTGAGCACTTTTGATACGAAACACAGAATTTGGTGGCGCGGATAAAATTTTGCATCGGAATGTACATAGCAAAGAATCGAATTCGGACTGAAAAGTTTAGTATATTAATGAATTTCTATATGAATGCATTCAAAAGTTTAATAAATGTTGATATTAAAAATGTGTTAAAATCCATTTACATCAATGAAATTTAAATAAATCGCGCATCGTCAAGTTGAGTGATCAGAAAAGAACATGCAGACTCAAAGAATGCACATCGGATTTGAGATCATAGTCGAGGAAAATATATAAAAATCTTTGCAATGAGTATCAGTGCAGAATTCTAAGTGTTTGTGCAGGAAATTATTTTCAAGCGTAATAAATGAATTTGAAAGTAATAGATTGACAGAAGAGATAATTTCAAAAAATTATAAACAATCACGTAAAATGTCATTATTAAAGAAAAATGATGCTAAATATTGAAAATCATATTTCGAAAATGCCAAATTTTGAAAAAATTATGGAAAAAGATCCAAAACGATTTTTTTCTAGTGTTGACAAAATATATAAAAAAATTCAACGTAGGTTGCAGTAACACTTAGGTTTTTAAAAACCACTGCAGTTAAAATAGATTTAGCAGCAAATGCTTTGTGATAACGCAGCCGAATTGTGATCCTAGAAGTTGGTATTAATTGAAATACATGAATATAATAAAAATAACTCAAAACTAACAAATTTTGTTTCTAGTCAAACAAAGATGAAGAAAGTACTCCTTGAAACCTCAAAATCATATCAATTCGACAAAACAGCATTCCATTTATGGTTGGAAGATCTCTACAGTTTACTGGTCTTCACAAGCCACCTCAGTAATTCGTATTCCATGTTAATAAAAATAAAAAATGTATCTTTAGCTAACAGTTTTACAACAAGTTATTTAATATTTATGATTCTAGAATTGATGCAATAATGAGCATACCTACGCCATAACCAAATGCAACAAATTATAAAGACTTTGAGTTAACCAAAAGCTGAATTCCTTATCAAATTCTAATAAATGCAAGTGTGTTAATGTATGGTTCTCGTGAAAGCAGATTGGAGTTTGGTATTCCAACTGAAAACACGCAATAAATCAATAGAAGTGTTTTAGAATTGATTTTAAGGCTACTATATCATAAATATGCCACTGGTATTCAGTTTCCAAGCTGAAGATGAGTTCTACAGTTCTGATCCTACTCGTATGCGCTTCGTTCTATTCAGCAACGGCGAAAGAAAATGGTAATATTGGTACCTGCCGTGACTTTCGCGGATCTTGCAGTAAAAAGTTCCCATGTTGTGAACCTTTCAAATGCCATTGCGCGGTCGACTGCTGGTGTGACAAAAGTTTTCAATAAGCCTGAAACAATTAAAATATACTGTTGTTGTTGTAAAATAGCTGTCAGTAATATTGAATAAACAAATATTTAAGCTAAAAAAGACAGTCCCATTCGCAGCACCTACACCAAAGTTTAGAGCTGCCACTGATAGAATTAAGAATTCAGCTTTGTCTAGAACAACAAACAACAAACTGGTTCTTAAACCCTTAGTGATGGTGTTCAACAAACTGTGGTGTAGTTATGATAATCGATAAAAAGTTTGTAATCACGTGTTAACTCCTATTGCATCATAATGACGAATGCACACATGTTCAAACAAAAACAAACATCAAGGTACTAATTATTACGTGTACAATCTGAAATCATGAGTCTATTACAACTAGTGAATGAACGTTCGATGCAATAATTATAATGACCTAGTACCTGCTTATAATATTTCAACATTTACTAGAGATACTAAACAGATTAAAGACATAATGATTTGAAAGGGAGACTCTTAAGGTCGAAAAAATTAATAATACAATAAAGCCTTAGTGATAAAAAGCCTACATCAAATTACTACCAATTTTTTTCAAGTTCTCTTGAACTTATATAGTTCTGTACCAACCTAACAAACGTCTTAATTATCTATAAAGGCTGGCTGAGATTGTTTTCTACAATCATAGGTTTTGGAACAGGGGTGGTAATGGGCCATCAACTCTCCAATATTTCAACAATAACAAAATAACGAATGTAGTCACACAGGTCTTCTCCATTCAGCACAAATTATTTACATCTCCAATAGTTTTTCGTCGAAAGTCAGTATCTGGAATACTTTGGCATAACAGTGGTTTAGCTAAGGGAGGTCACAATTTTACTCTGAAAATAATATTCTCTTCCTTCATATAATATAAATATTGATAATGCCCTTTAAAAATAGAATAATCAGTTAGATGCTTGTGAACTACACAATGCTGGCATTATATATTTTGCTAGTGATCTAAAACATTTGTAAAGAACTTGGTTTTCTTTGTAAGTTCGCTACATAATTTAGTTAATTCATATTAACAGATTAATGATCATCTTGAAAAATGTGAGGATTATCCAACCGAGTATAATAATATCAGTAATACATTGGACTAGTAACTGATAAACTATTGCTTTGGTGTTTTTGTGTCTTCCTAATATTAATTATTTCTTCCGATGATATTAACGTCAGGATTACTCTTCAAATTGAAAGCGTAGAAATTATAAAAAATAACGCCATATTGACTTTTTAGATGCTTGACTTGTTTAATCACCTTACTAGTTGAACCATAATTTTTTTCAAAATCACAGTAATGACAGTAGTGAAAAATTGAGTAAGCAACGCCAACGAGAGGCTTGAAAAAACGTTTTTTTATAAAAAAACTTAATATAGTTAAAAACAGGCTTTTTTCAAAAATATTTTATGTGATTAAGATTCTCATACAAAATGCAAGCTTCTCAGTTTTAACATCGGGAATTCGTTTCAACTGTTAGAATGTAAATGTCGAAAAATAATTGCAATCTATTAAAAATGGAATTATACTAAGCGTTGACAAAGGGAGCCTGTACGTTACATTGAACTAATAAAAATTCTGATTTGGAAGAATGTATCGTGAAGATATTGTTTGATTCAGAATTCCCAACATTTTTACATTGATGGGAAAAACAATTTGTCTAATTTAAAACTTAACTTGTTTTCCACTGTGTCTCTACTGATGATTTAAAAGTACAAGAATTTGAGTGGCTTATACGCTCCAACCACAAAAGGTCAAAAAATTTATATATACGCAGGGCAATGAGCACAATCACATGTTTCCTGTTCCCTTAAAACCTGTTTAAACGGATTTTTAAGATAATACCATGTTTTCAGGTTATTAGATGTGCTACACATAAGAACATAACTTAAAATTTGGATTCTTATGACAGAACTCAGTCGCTCTTTATAAATGGTGAAAACATTAGTTTAATCAAAAATCCTCACACCAAAATAGCAGCATGTACTCCCTCGTTGTAAATTAAATTAAAAAAGTCAGATCCATTAGTTAGATGTAAAAGAATCTAGAGAATAGTAATAACATATACATTAAAATTAATTTTTGGAAAAAGCAAACATAAAATTAATCGATCTGCATCATAACCTGAACTTAGACGCATCAATCGTCAAATTTGGAATGACAACATTAAATGTGGCATTCAACTAATTGCAGCATATTGACTCTTCCGCAACACTTCCTGTTTGTTCGACACATAAACCAAGTTCTGCATTTACAAAATTAATTAAGGCACTGAAAAAAGTAACGTTGAAATCAACACTTCCAGGGGCTCTTACACATTGCTAAGGAATAAGAGTTTAATTTACCAATATTGCAAAAGTAATGCAATTGGAAATTCTCCACTGCCGTCCACTCTACTAACCGAGTCAAAACTTTAGAATGCAATATCATAGAATTTTATTGCAACTAACAAGAAAAAGCTCAACATATAAAAATAAGGCGATTAAGGTTAGGTGAAAGTTCAGCAGCAAATGAATTCATTTTTAAACAGTTTAAAATTTCAGATTGGTAAAACTGAATGCTTGGTAAAATTGAGTGCTATAAATCTTTTATTAACACCATAAAGATTTAAAGTGCATTAAAATTATTCACTGCTATGAATTTAAACACTATTTACCAATTGCAAATGATACATAGTTGAAGTAGGGAACAGGAACATCTGTGACATACTTCGTTTATTATTTCCAGAACAAAAAATCAATAATTTCAAAGAATGTATTCATCAAACAAATGAGTCTTATCAAATAAAAGAAATGTGATAAAATTTTAAATATTTTTTTTGCAGTACGCACGGAGAGGTTGAAAAAAATGATCATGATTTATCGGTGGAAAAACCAGTGATAAACTTTTTACGATTTTTACTGTACATATTAAATGTTACACAATAAAAACGATTTTTATGTCTTTCAGAAAACGTTCTTTTAGTTATAAATGGCTAAAACATTAAAAATTTTTTACTCCGTATTACGTTCAATTGAAAAATGGTAGTCCAAGATGTGGTTAATTTTGCCGAGTTTCTAAATAACAATGGCTTGTGTTCATAGTAAAACTAATTTATATTCATTGTTCTATTCGATTATATAGGACTATATATTATAATTTTGGCGTCATTTCTATAAAAAAGAATTGATCATTGTCATTGCGCACTAATTAATTGTAATTTTATAGTAGCACTTAAAGTTGCCACTAGGCACTTTGGCAAGTTTTGGGAAAAGGCTTAAATAAAAATTTTCTGATTTAATCTTCTGCCCCTAAATTTCATTAAAGAACTCCAATAAATAAGACCTTGAGTGTTAAAGGATTAAACAGACATTATTTTATAAGAATCATAAAAAAATGATTATTCACAGATTGCAATCGGGTAGGATTTGACCTCGTGACCCGCTATAATTGTCAAGTAAATGACCACGTGACCTATTTGCTCAGACAAGATTTCAGGATATCTAGCGTAACATTTTGCAATTACAGCAAAAAATGAAAATTAACATAGAAAACTTCTGAAAGGATTAAAAATAATTAAAGCGCACGTGGCATTTGTGAAATTCAATGTCTACATAACAATAATCCAACTGGTTTTATTGAGATAATACCCCATGTATAAATAAATTTCTTTTTCACGGATTTAATAAAAAAAATGCAAATCGGAAAATCGACACAGAGACTTGGCTTACCGGTCAAAAAATCCATGAGCCGGTTGCTCCCGTGACCCGAAAACTCAGTAATCCGCTTTCAATTCTGATGCTTAAAGTATCACATGCTAAATGAATTTCCCGCCAATATTGTTTTATGTATGGAAAAATTGTCAAGCAGATCTTTTTAATATGAATTCCAAGTTCAAAAGCAAAATTTATTGGATACCTTACTAAATAAACAAATATAATATTTAATCAATTTCTACTGATTTTAATGTAATCCATTTATGCTTAAAAATCAATGAGGAGTCATTTTTAACAATATTTTAGATTTGAAATTGTAAATGTTCATGTCAAACCAAAACCCATGATTATGCTCGAGTCCAACACAAACTGCTCAGCAAACAAAATGCAGGTGTACGTTAAAATAATTATTGTGAATATTAAATTTCTGTAAAATAGAATCGATCAAAGCAATATAGTGTAATAAAATTACGCCAGTCGGTGGCATGGGAATAAGGAATATTCGAGTGAAATAACCGACAGATTATGATGACTCTATCTCATAAAATCAGCAGTAGATGGGTAAAGGTGTTATCTCATTCAAACAATCACTTATTTCATTAACTTAAAATTTGACGAAGCAAGAAATTCAGTTTGCACCAATTGCTTAAACAGTTAACCTACGCATTAAACTTAGGTCACGATGCATCAAATGACGACTTTGAATTGCCCAATACTGATGTGAAAGTCAACAATTTAATGACGATTAATTGTTCTCTTCTTAAAATTTTTTAAATTCATCAAAGAATTTCACACATTGAACAGATTTAGTATAGTTCGAACTTAGTTGCAAACCATTTAAGAGGTATATAAACTACCATCTTATGAATGCCTTGTATTTTTCAACATTAAAATTTATATTGAAATTAGAGGCGGCGCAGGAGATTTTTCATTGGATTTGTCGCAGTAACCACATTTTCACATTCACATAACATACATTATGGAAAATTGTGACAAACCTTTTATACTAAGCTTTCGAACAGATTTACAAAAAAATGTTAAATGAAAAGTAATTTTTACTTTGAGAATGTAAGTGGTGCCGTATTACCCGCATCAACTGAGGGTACTCATTTTGGAAGCAATATTACAAAAGCCTGAATAACTCTGCTTTATACACTGACCATAGTATTAATTACAGTTAAAAAAAGGATTGCTACGTACATTCAATAATGCGATATTTCTTGAAAATAATATAAGAGCTTCTTTTCAAAGACTGAGAAACGTATAGCCTAGTTTCAAATTGATTATTAAAACGTTTACGCGCTAGTGATTCCTTTATTACGCTGTGTTCAAAGAACGGTCTAAACATCAATTCTTGAAATAAAAATTTGAATTTAAGTTATTAACTCGCATTAGAGATTCACAAACTGCCAACGTATCAAATCCAGGGAACCAGAGTTTAACGTTTTTAAAATTATTTTCAGCGCGGAACATTTATGAAAAATTTTAAAAATATATCCTAATTTCATACATAGGAACATAGTGTTTTAAATTTCCAGCAGTCGGAGGCTGGGACTCTTCAAAGAAGTGGCAGAAGTACTCCGTGGCAGTAAGCAACTTTTAGTGTGTCCCCGGTCTTAGAATGCCAATTTATTTGTCTTGTTTTAAATAATTGCCAATTTTTAGCTAAATATTGCCGCTAAATATTTAAATTTGACGTAATTCTACAATTTAGGCCTTTTGCAGTCAATTTTGGTGCGGTCTACTAACAGTTCTTCAGTAATATACAATTAGATACTTAAGACAGAATTATTTCGTGAAGAAAGAAGAGCTTTAAAAAACAAGACGAGTAAAATAATTAAATGCATCTAATTCATTTTAAAATTTTCCCAGGGGATTACGGCGACTAAAAATTAATGGGATCATGAATCAAGCAACAATAGCAGCAAAGAAAGCCTTCACTTCACTCTGTGCGACTACATATGAAATTCGTTCATCCACTGAAATAGTAGAAGAGTATTGTCGAAAGATAAAGTAATTAATAATTTGTTAAACTTTCAAATTATAGACGGTTCTTTCACAGTCTAGTGCATCGCAACTTATATGCTGAATTGTCACTCACATGCTGTTTATAAAGAACTTGTATTTAAATATATCAGGTTTTTTCTTTACTTTAAAAGTGCACCAGAGGAAGAGGTCTATACATTTAACTCAATCAAATTGAAGCAAACTTAGAAAATTCTAATGTGCAGTTTATCAAAAATTAGTAGCCTTTGTGATGAAGGGGGTGGTAAACGAGAATTAATCCTTGAAATTAAAGATAGCTTTTTGTTTATTTTTGGCGCTTGGCTAGAAATCTACAACAAAAGAAATATGTGTAGATGTAGCGGTTTTATATCAAGATTTAGTCGACATAAGAACTCTAAAATCAGTAACCGTAGCCGTTTGTTCGCAATGAGAAGTCAAAAGAGATAGATAAACAGGAAAAGGAAAATTTTAACGTTTTGTTGGATTCTACATTTAGAATTTAAATGTTTTGTTTAATATAAATTTTTGGCGAAGTACGTACTAGCATAAAATATAGGCAAGTAATTGGAAGTTTTAGCTGACATTCGCACCTCTGAATTTCCCACGGCTATAGCAAGAGTAGTTTTTAGAAAATCGAACCAGCCCGGTCCCAACATACATTTGCATAATGTTGGCCCACACATTTTTTGTCAAAAATTACTGTTAACAAAGCACTACAAAAATAGGTAGTGCATGGAAAAATAAAAAAATCATTATAGAATAAGATCTTGGAATAGTTTGTTGAATACTGGCTGTAAAACAAACTGATAATATATGTGAACATTATTTAAATATACTGCATTGCAAGATTAGGTCAGCACTGTGGACCGCATTTCTTTAAATTTTAACCCGATCCGGATCGATAGCCCGCGTGGACCGTGTCAAGGTTTGGCCTAAAACCGCACACTAAAAGCTGTAGTCACATATCAATATGATGGAAAAATTAAGGTTTCTCTTTAACCGTATGTATAGATTTTTAATTAATATTAGGAGTGCAGCGTTGCAATAGGGGCAAATCGGCCCCTATACTAAAAACAATGAAAAATTGTTTTTTATTTTAAGAATAAAAGTTTTAACAATCTTGGTAGTGTAAAAAACAAGATGTCCGCTAAAAATGAGATCATAAAACCCAAAATTTTATGATCAATTGATTTCATTTTAGAAATTAATAAAATGGAAAAATGGTCATTAATTTTTCATGGAAATTATTCCTAATACAAATCAAACCCATACAATTAGATAAAAAATTTCAAAAAACGAAATATCCTATGTGCTTAAGCAAAGATCATACTTTTTGGCATTTATTTTTTTCAGTTTTGAATTAAACATTTAAACTTATATTTTACAACTCTTAAAAAAAGAATCGATAAAAAGTCAGTAAAATTAGCAATTAAAGAGACACAAAATTTTATTATGAAGGGTGGATTTGAATAGAATCGGATTGAGATTTTCTAAATCGAAATCGCGTTGAAATGAGGCTGAAGTTTTTAAAAGTACATTTTCAAGTTCCTATTTAACTTCCAAACATGATTTCCAATTATTGGCGGAGCGCGAAAGAAGTGCCCCCCCCACTAAAATCAACGTTTCAGAAGCAAATTCTCACAAATTTATAAACAAGATGCAAAGACGACGGCAGTTATTTAAGTCATATAGAACTGAAGTAACCATCAATCCGAATTTCAAAATATCCAGGTTTAATTTTTTTTGGGTTTGAAAATCTCAATTTAATTCCAACTAGAGGCGTGCGAGATGCGCCGCAGCGTTTTGAAATGGAACAGTATTATTAACGCCACAGCGCGGTGAAAATAGGTAACCCGAATATATAAAATAAAGCACTATTATTTTAGTTATTCCATTAGAGATGAAGATTCAATAACCTTAGTTTGGTTACCAGTTAATGGCTAAAATTATGCGTTTCACTGTAAATAATAGTTTCGTGCTACGTTGCATACAAAAGATTACCTGTAATTCATTATTTTGTTAATAACTTCGATCAGTTGTTAATCGTAGAAGGGGTGCTCAAGCACCATCACATGCGATCAACATACAGTATCTTTAGAAGTTTACTTAGATATGTTTCAATACACGTATAAGTTATGGTTAAAAATAACGTCACATCTAAACAATGATGCAATACATAAAAGAAAATACATAGGAATACGGATTTCCAAGCAGGAAACTAAAAAAGCAAATGTACGTGTACGATACAAGATTTCCTTGACTATCAAGGAAGTTAAACTCGCACTGTTGCAAAACACGGAATTGCATTGATTCGAACCGGAAATAACCTTTTTCCATTGAAACTATAATACAGAAATAATTTCTACAGCCTCAATGGAAGTACATTTATATGCAGGTGCAGAGATGCATATGTACCGAAAATTTGGGCATAAGCCCGTCCTATTTAAACTTCTTTTTTGCAGCTGGAGCAAATTTTCTTACCGCAGAAATGCTCTATCAAAAGCCGCACAACAATTGTCATTATATTCTACTTAATATTTATGCAAGCTGTTAAATTTGTCAGAAACCTAAGCATATTATAAATGTCAACTTTACTATTTAATTTAGTTAAAACATCTAAAATTAAAAGCAATAATTATTTACCAATAAAAGAAGTTATATAAAACGTTACATAATCAATATTATTACTTATGCTTTCAATTAAAACACTTAAAAACCACCACGCGCAGCGCAAAATTTAAAAATTTCTAGAACACTAGTATACAGATGTAAATCATTTGAAAATTATGCACTTTAAATACTACTCTAAATATGCGCAAGCACATATAACCAGTCAATTTTCAAAATATTAGGACATAACAATATTTTGAATTCTTATTTTGTAACACTTGAATTTTGCATACCGTCAAATAGTCAAGACATCAGCATTGATTCCCCAGAAGTTTAATATTACTTCAAAGTTAGACAAAAAAGGCTTAATACTTCTAGAAGAGCACAAAGGAATATACAATCTAATGCATTATTAGATGAAATTTGCATAAAAATTAACGATGTAATTAGATTTTTACAAATTTTGAATGTTAATATTTCTGAAACAACTGTGCACATCAACATCAAATTTTTCCATTGCATTTGCTTTTTGTGCTGTTTTTCACAACAGTGGAGATATTTTCTAGAGCGCCCGTTCACAGCGGCATGAATGAAAACCAAACCTCTAATAAGAAAATTAACGCAAAATTTGAATTTACAATAAAAAATTCAAAATCATAACGTTAATCCTTACAAAAATCTTGTCCGAAATATTTATGAACATGACTGTATAAACTTGAAATTTAAAAAAAAACACCAATATTTTAAAAATATGTGGAAAAGTTCCGGATGAAAATTAGCAAGAATATTTACATGTATATCAGATTTCGCTCATAACATATGTATTTAATAATTAAATATGGAATAAGAAAGAATAGAAAAGAAAAAATTACAAATATCAGCAACATCTGAATGGTTGTTGCGATGCTTCCTGATTCGAGGAGATGATTCGTAGGGAAAGAGCCGCACGAAAGAGACTGGTACGGTCATGAGTTACAAACTATAGTACTTCCGCGTGCACCTCACAAAGCAAATGTCCGGTCGGAGACGACGAACATATCTTGAAATCAAATACCGAGTTGGAAGGGAATTCCCCGACGACAGCAGACTGTTTATGTTTAAACGACCGAGTGAAAGTTGGTAAACTTTTATTAAAGTAAACAGTCAGGTGGGCAAACAACGTTAATTACTTTGTTTGGAGCATCAACAAAACAATGTTTAAATTATATGCAAAGATTTTATTCTAGTAGAGAAAATGTCACAATTAATATAATTCTACAAAATATTTATATTGAAGGTGACAACTATTCATTAAACATTATAAACCCACAGTGATTTCAGTGATTATTCTTGGATATATTTTAAAACAATGATACTTTATAAAGGATTAAAATCCTTCCAATATGGTACAATGAACTACTTCATTTTATAGGCAACTCCTAATCATTGTATCAGGTTCTTAGAAAAAATACAGAAGGCTACAATTTCCGAATTTTGAGAAATTAATAAAAATTGAAACTCGCGTAGTCATGATTCGAATTTGCAAAATTTAAGTCACTTCCTAGTGTGACACGGCGTAGTTTCTCACCCAGGGGTGCGTAATATTGTATAGTAACATTGTATGGAAAAATAATATATTTAATATTCTTGGGCGCAAAATACACAATTTAGGTTATTTTCTGAATATTGCTATTTGAATGGAAATATTTCTGAAAAACATTTTATACCAATTCATGAAAAACAAATGTATTAATAGTTTTAATAACTCAGAATGTTTTGTTTGTTTAGAGGAATATCTGGCTCCCTAGATTTATTGCCTCTAGTTTCTTTCAAATATTCACAAATGTATTCTCTGATTCCGTGGGATTTCCTTTTGGAAATAAAAAATTGCGGGTATCCATGAGTATAACACAATTATTGAGGAAAAAAATAAATTATTTATATTTTCATTCCCTAAAAATTTTATTGAAACATTGACAATTCTTGTTTTAACAATTTACTGTGCACCCATGCTCTCCTCTCAACATAAAATAAAACATCCTAATTATAAAGAATGACACCAAAACAGTAGTAGCACACCTACATTTAGTATTTACAAATTTTGATATCAAATTTCTAAATGACGCTCTATTTTGAGATATCTTCTGCCAAATCATGCTGAGGGAGAATAATTATATTTTTAGAATTAATTGCAACTGTCATGTAAAAAATGCCCATAAATATATGTTTACTTGTATTGTTGTAAACAGTTACTCTTAAAGTTTATAGATGAAATTGAACAGGGGTCATTGTTAATGTTTGAGACATCGCAATAATTGTTTACAAATATTTAGATTCACGTAGTTTACCGAATGTCTATGATTCCACAAAATCACCTTCCGATTTCCACGAATATAGTTATAAAACCATGTAAAAATTATAATGCAGCAATTTTCCAATAATATAGGAAAAATACAGCAATGGGAAGCTATAGGTACATTAAGTTTTACAATATATGTGTAACATTCAACGAGGTGCTTTGGAAACTTACAAAAAGTTTGGACAAAAGAAACCTTGGTAATATTTCTTCTCAGGGATGAATCTTTTCTTACTAGCAGGAAGAGAACGATGAACAAAAACCACATGATTTTAATTAAATATACATGATGTTTTCTTAGAAAATATAGAGGTTTCACTCGTTAAACGTGAAATGTTGAACTGTTTGCTTATATCTAATTAGTTCAAATTGAGTGTATTACTATTAGAGCACTGCTGTCAATATATTTAACACAAGAAAATTCGTTTTCCTGCCAAATTTCAACTCATTTCCTTTTCGTTAGTAATGGCCTTAGGAATATATTTTTGTTCATCTCACATTACGAATTGTACAAATCCAATTTTCAATCGGTATTGGTATAGCTTTTCAAAAATATCAACATTTCCCTTAGTTACAAATATATTTTAATTAAACTTCTAAATCAATTTCGAATAGATCACCAGTTTTGCATCACGAAGCATAAATGATTTAAATGCACATTTTATGATTTCGTATATTGTTAGATGCCAAACGATGCTTTGAATTAATTAAAACGCAATTGGTAAAACGCATCAATATTTACTTGATGATTGACAATTGGACGGATGAATCTTACAATTGTTTCAAATATCATTTTTGATGAAATTTATTGGTAAGGTTTGATTCTGCTGGCCAATAATCAGAAATTTTTTCACCATTATATAAATCACATTAAAAATATATCAAGTTCTCGATCGACAAGTCAAACTGGACTCTAAACGAGTTAATAGCTAAAACGAAGCAGAATAATCCAAATGACAATTATAAGTGGGCCACGGTTTTTTCATGCACGTTTGGCACATTTTCAGCGTCTTTAAGTATTGAAAAAACATACTTTTCTTCTAACTAAAGAAATTTACTATCAAATTGCCTTCAGAAAATGGTTAAGGAGTTGATCTCTGTAGGTAAATTCTACATCCATTCTTTTAAGAAAAAGTTTTTGTATCCGCCTTTGACCATTAGCACGTAAAAAATTACAAGAAAATAATTATCTGCTGAGTATATCATATATTGACTAATTGTATCTCAGAAACAATAGTGTTTTATTGTTCGCTGAAAACGGTTTATTTGCTATCCTTTGTCATTTTTTGTTGATATGTGACTGGCACTAATGATGTCCGTAGACATTTTCATTAGCAATTGAAACAAACACACGGACGATAAATTAACTTAGGATAACGTTTCTCAAACTGTTTACAAACAATTAACACAACTAGCAAACCTTTAGATAAAACTAAAACGGCTAAAATTAATGCATAAAATTGATATATTAACGTACAAAATCTATTCACTCAAAAAAATAACCCATGGAAATGTCAAGAGGATTCCCCAGCACACTGCTTGACAATCACTAACTAAGGCTCTTAATGGGAAAGTTAAGGACTAGATAAGTTGAACCATAATTGATACTTAAGGAGATGCTACACTGGTGGTTTTTGTCCAAACTTTTGTCAGGATTTTTGTGTGCTACAGTGCGGATTTCTGTTTAAACGTTTGTCAAGATTTTCCTTCAGACAAATAAATATTTCAAATTTCACAGCAAAGATGTACAATTCGAGAAAATTTTACAAATACATACATTGTATGAAAAACTACTAACGTACATATCAAAAATTTATTCAAAGTCAACAAAATTATTTACTGTTGAATAAACGCAGTAATTTCTTGGCTATAAACGATCATTGCATGTATAGCATTCTGAAAACATTGCGGAGGTTTAATTCCAATCAAGTATGTGCAATAGGGACTTGCGGGCGGCTATTTTTTGGTGCCCGAGCAAGTAAAAAAAGAATAGCTCACCATCGCCCGCCCGTATAAGTCTAGTCCATCTGTACGAAAAAGAAAATCTAGTTGAATTTAGTAAATGCGCACGTTCGAAGGCCGCCCGAAAAACACTAATGTGCAATCAATCGAATCTAAGTGAAGTAAACCAAAGTATTGAAAAAATTTATTTCTTAAAATTACAATAAGAAATATTTGAATATACGCAGCCAATTTAACTTAATTTGGCTGTGATCAAGGAATACCTAAGAACAAGACTTTACATTAATAATCTCAGTTAAGACTTAAGGACTGGCAGAATATTTCATATTTCCATTACTTCAAAATGATATTTTTCATACACACAATGAAATTTATATAATTCAGTAATATTTAAATTCCAAAATCGCTGTATATAGCTAATAACTACATCCGTATTGTTATGCAAAATCTTTATGTAGTGGATAAAAATATTAGTTGATGAGATATATAGACTGGTAAATACAAATGGATGGGCAAATAAATTTATTTTGTACAAGTTACAGTTTAATTTATTCACACCGAAAATAATGGGAAAGCCCAGCGAATTTTTTTTGAAAATATTTAAAAAAGAGACCCTAAAAATGCATTCCATGACCTTAAATTTTCAAATTTCTCATTTTTTACCGATAATTTTTTGATTTAGCAGGCCAAAATCATTATGACTGGAAATAATGTTCTATTCCCCCATTCACCCTCACTTGTAGAAATATCTCAATTATGATTATATGTAGTTGAAAATCCAGCTGTATTTACCAGTATATGCGGCTATTTCTCTTGAAGTAAGGCATAGTGTAATAACAATATTTGATTCACGTCCACTTAATTTCAAGTAGTTCCGAAAAATCCAAGAGAACAAACCGCTGACAAAATTAATTTCAACAAAATTTTGAAGTGGTATGCTACACTGCGGATGTTTGTTTAAACTTTCATCAGGATTTTTGCATGCTACACCGCGGATTTTTGTCCAACTTTGTTTAAACAAAAATCTGGACAAAAATCGTTGGCATAGCACCCCCTTTAGTTTAGTGACAATATGCTGCGACCAAGAGTCGCCAAACTGCCGTTGAATTAAGTTAAATAAACATTTCTAGAATTACAAAAATAACAACTCTACCTAATGTCAAACAAAACAATAGAATAGTTCCGTAGCTAGCTATTTCCTAATAAGAACTGCAATTATTCAATATGCGTGCAAAAAATTAATAGTAACGTAGTGAATATGAAAGGAAACCCTACACGACAAATGATGATATGGGTGACAAACAGTTAAACAAAGGATATTATATACCCAAATTCAACAATTGAAATTTACAATCAATTTTGTAATCTTAACTTTCTAGGTCCAAAAGTTGCAAAACCATCTATTAACGCATATTATTCCCTTAATAGTTGAAACATGTTCTAATTGGTTATTGCACAAGGGTATAATCCAAAGAAATACTATTGATAAAATAAGAACTTTGAACACATACTAAATAAGTATAATTCATATATATGCGGAAGAATTTTTATCAGATGATAAACTCTTTGATAATACAAATCTGTCATTGTTAATGAAAATAACACAATAACAAAATCGACATTCTCTATTTCAAGTGAAGTCAATTTACTATTGCCTAGCCTCTCAATTAGAGATGAGAGCGGTACAGGTTTTATAAAAAAACTTTCCACCGAAGAGGAAAAAACTTCACCGCTAACCAACGCAATGTGTGTTTTTTACCGCAAACCACCCACTTCTAAGTATTATATTCTCAATGTCCTTTTTGATTTATGCATAGATACCATTAACTATTTAATATTTTGCATAAAAATTGTACAATTATGCAATGAAAACATTCAGAAATTTTTAATTTATCTTAGGGAGACCGGACACAGAGGGATATTTTATACATTCCCATCGTTTTGTAGAACTAGAAATCAATACATACAACTTCTCAAGCAGCAAATCTAATAACTGGTATGCATAAGTATACGTAATAATTCAAATTGGAAAGGTTACAATTTTTTATTAAATATATTTTTTAATAATGCTGGGGCCGTCAATGTTGGTAATATAGGTCATCAACATGCTTCAAACTTGGCCAAAAAAATTTGATTGAAATCGTTTCTAATAACATTCATTTTTATTTTTGGAGAATAAAATTGTTTTTTGAAGTTTGGAAGCCTAATACAATAAAATATCCACACACAGAGGCACTGTATTAATAAAAGACGTAGCCGGTTTCCTTTTAACCATGGGTATTATAGCATCAAGAAGAATAAAATAAATCATCAGCTAGCCTTTGAGAGAGTAAATTCATTGTAAACATATTGTTAAAATCGTAAATATTTAAGCATACAATGTGCAATTAATGACCCCATACAATTTCATTGTTTACTAAAATCAATTTGGACTATTGCTAGAAGTGTATTTGACCTACTTTCACATTTAATTGCTTTAAGATTTAGAAGAAAATATAGCAGAGAAAGATGCACCAAATATTCTAAGTCATAAACACAGGAAAATGAATATATTTGAACGCAGCAGTCCGAATCAGAAGTTTTAATAAATTCGTTAACGATTTGTAAAATTATTTCAAATTTAATATGATGTTACGGTAACGTGAAACAGACGTAAAGAAAATTTAATTAGCAAAATAATTAGAGTAGAAAATTATACAAAACGTCAATGGAGCACACTTGTTCAATCCACCCACGAAAATACATCTGGTCACTATAACAATAAACTACTTTTACAATGGAAAATACACATGCAATTCGCGCGCTCAGAATGACTGTTTCCCAGGAATAAATAATTAGCGCATTCTCGAGATAATGCATTTCAGAAATATCAATAGAAATTATTAGAATGGAGCTGAAATTGGACATTTCTCATTAAATTTCCGATTTTTAAATTATGAATTAGTTGATGCATCTTAAAACTTTGCAGAGGGAAGGCAATAAAAATTTCTTGAAACAATGTAAACAATACATGATTTTTAGAAAACATCTAAACAAAATGATTTCCAAAAGTAAAAAGCAAAAACTAGTATAACCTATTGATATATACAAAACAGCAGCTATTTGATTGCATGTATAAGCTTACATTATTTAAAAAACGTCTAAAAAACCTGTAAAACGCAATTGGGCAAAAATTTATTGGGATGAAAAACATTTAAAAAATTTGTCTTAAAAGCAATAAATAAATCCTATAAAACATGCAATGATACGCATTTGATAAATTGAATGCATAAAAAAATTGATATAATAGACCATTATAAAAAGTAAAAACGTTTACACTGATTGCGCACATTGCAGAAAGGCGAGTCAATTGTTAGGCGAATTACCGCATCAGGAGATCTGTCCATTGCAGTCCATAAATCGACATCGGTGCTGAGGGAAGAGTAAAAATCGTCATCACACAGGTAACTAATACGGAAATCTTGTCTAATATAAATAAAAGCAAAGTAAAAAAACATGATTTATTACATACCCATGAAGACCAAACGCTTGAATTAAAAGAAGCTTCAATACGGGAAAATTTGTGATTTTCGGATCAAAAGAAAACTTTCTAACATCAGGTGCCTGAAGACCTTGCAACCGCTAGGGAAATAATATCTTAAAGTATAACAAATTGATATTCGAAACTAAGGAATAAGAAACTATTAATATGTGAGAGGGAATTGTAGCAAAAAATTGACATTTATATATAACCCATAAATTGTTATTTTCTTCACAAGAATGGGTCACAAAATAAATCCTATCCATATACAAAATATATTAAAGGTCGATATCTTCTACTTTTTGAGCAAAATATGTTTATAGGTACGTATTTTTCCATAATGCTTTGATACCGCTAAACTATAACAAGCTTTATGTGTATAAACAATATGCGGAATTTTCAATAGTTTCAGTAGATAATACAAGATGACTTCTCTTCCTTTTACGAAGAAAACTCGATAATGAGTCTTCAAGTTAACAATTATCTATAGACCGTAATAAAGTTCGTCACTGAAATGATCGCGTTCTACACACACACACATACAAACATATTTTGATGCCAAACTGTAATTCATGTTAAAAGAACAACATATGGAATTATGTAGGAATGTGCAATTTCGTTAAAATTTTCTAAAAACTTAATTAGCTGTACAATTCCTTATATATATAT
>CABFPE010000446.1:552988-573140 GCA_900660155.1 Hofstenia miamia
TTTATTACATTATCAATAGGTCTATATGGTGGTTTTCTAAATTTTTGTGGATTTTGGCTATACCGTACATTCTTGCAGGTGTGCAACCAATGCTTTTCATATCTTTATTCATGCTCTCTGAAATACCACCTTCATGTTTCAAGCGTAAAAGTTGGTTGTTGAAATTTTCTTCCTCTCGACTGTAGAAATTTTTGGTACATTTTCTATGTTCAACTTTTTTCTTAAACTTAGTTTCATCATTATGCAAAGAAAACCATGCAGATGTTCCTTAATAAAGATCACATACCGATTTCCCTGGCTTCTAATATAAGAGGGTATCTACAATCAGAAATATATATTCATGGATGTGCATCTTAGCTAGAAAATTTTAACATACTAGTAAAACATCGTGAAACTAAGATAGCAGAAGCCATATGTATTAAATCAACCAAGAAAACCTTAATAAATAAACAAAGANCGATATATACTTGCCTTGCATATTATGGGGGAAATATCTAAAGGTGTACATACGGTCCTCTCTATCTCGTATTATAAAAACAATTGAATTGTTCATCAAAAGCTTGAATGGGGAATTTTCTGAATTAAAATAACAATTTTATTATTTATTTTGGGAATATTCCGGTGAAATTTTGACCTTTTGTAGAGACTACTAGAATATCTATAGTAGTTTGGCTAATTTGGAAAAATTCTTGGAATTGCTTCAGACCTTCTTTTTCCCAAGTGTTTTCATGACCCATATCGTTTATCAGAAGAAACCTAAACAGAAAAATTACTAAATATAAATAAATTCGAATTTTAAACCGTGAACAATAAAATATTTCTGTGCTTGTAATTTGATAATATTAATGTAATTATACGAAAAGGTCATGTTTATATCCTAATTCCGTAATAATTAACCCAGTCCTTATTACGCATAAGTTCGGGAGTGTTCTTCTAATTCAAGTACTGCAACAATATATGACGTATCTTCACCAATTCTTCCATTATAGAATCATATAGACTTCGNCCTTAATAAATAAACAAAGACATCAATCAAAATTAAGCATTTATTAAAGATCAAAAACATTTAATGAAAAAAATTCGGGAACATTGCTACAAATTCTTGAAGATGACAACAATGTTTGTTGAAACATGTCGCGATAAAAGCAATAAAAGTTTTCAACAAAAAAAAATATATATATATGTATATTTAACCGAGACAGCTATTTCTATGTTATTTGTTCTTATGCTAGGAATTGAAATTATAATAATATTAACATTATAATTTTGCGTTAAAGCATTTTAGGTTTCATATAGGAGACATATTTTTCATCTGAACTTTATGGTCTTCAAACAAAATTTAATTATATGACAAGTTTTAAAAGAGCTTTGCTATAATCAATGGACAGTGTAGTGTTTTGCAGCAGTATACATTGCTACAATAAATGTATTATCTAGATCAAGAACCGCACGTGAACACCTGTGTTTTCTCTNATTATTCAACTTTAAGCGGTGAAGTGTAAAATTTGAAATTTGGTGTATTCCGAATTTAAATCGTACTGCAGCGCATTCTAAAGTCATTTAGCATAAGGACGTTACGAGGTGCTAGGTGTACGTGACCACTATAGAGAATTGAAATGAAAATGAATGTGCATAAGCAAGTTTAGCTCATCACCGCCAGGTGGCGCGAATTGAGACCCCAAATAAGGAAATGATCGTTGACGAAATTCGTTTGCCTAAACTGGGCAAGGCGCTAACAATATTTGTTCTTGTTTCCAGTCCATGTATTATCTAGTAGTTTCTACTTTTTGGTATGGTTGATTGTTATTGATTCTGTGTACAAACATCTGATCTTTTGTGTCCCGAAAGATCTCATTCATTCTTTTTATAAAATGTCACTTAGCTTCTCCGATATAAGTTTACATTCTTCACAATCATATTTATACACAATTGAAGAAACTAGACATTTTTTGGATGGTATCTTTGTTCGGGAAAATATCTTGGTTCTTTAAAGAGAACAATGTTGGTTTTATCAGTGATTTTTTTAAGTGTTTTATTTAATTGTCAAAATATTTGATTTGAATTGTTTACCCTTTGAGGACCATAATGAAACTGAAGCTGCTTTAGTAGTAAAAACGAATTATTTGCATTAAGCAGATGGTAACAAGTGCCCTTTCTCAAAATTTAATTTTGAAATGCATCTATGCTACACTAAGGTGGTACTTTTATGTGATCAGATTGATCAAAGAGGAATATCATATCCAATTATAAAAACAAAAAATTTGCAGTTTGGCTGAAACTATAAATATATTAACTTGCCATTATTTTAAGATTAATCATGCAAAATAGAAATATACGGTGAATTATAGCAGTCTAGAAAAACAGATTTGTTTGTTGTACATATATGTACCACCAAGCCCCAAAGGGTTAATGTTTGAATCAATGAATGGTATTTTCCAATAAATAGGTTTCAATACTTCTTTTACTTCATGTTCTTCGTTGTGAGCAGGCGTTTAGGTGATTGCTTTATCAATGTACATTCTAATAAGCTTGTGTGAGTAACCGTTTCTCCAACATTTCATATACATTATTTATCGAACCAACTAGACTTTTATAATCAGATGATATTTTTATTATTCGATAAATTAATGATTTAATTGTGGTGATCTAGGATCGCAATATAAATGTGCTGGGATGTATAATTTTCTGTTTTTGTAGTTTTCTAAAGAGAGATATTTTATAACCTCTTTCACTCCTAGTTATTGTTACATCCAGAAAATTCCCTTTGGTTGCATTTTTATTTTTCAGCAGTGAACTTCAAATCTTCCACACAGTCATTAATATATTGTAAGAAATTATCAACATCATCAGATCTTCCAAAAACAACAGTTAATAATAAATAAGATTTTCGATTTTTTGTAGGACATAGTATGTCTATAAATTTATATATTAATTCAAGTTCTGGAAGCTAAAAAGTATGTATTTTGTAATTACCCCAAATGGGAAAATCCATTTTTATTCTTTGTGTGAATTTTTGGTGAAATATAACGATAAATAACTAAGGCTATCCGAATATCATAGTACTGTAGCAAACGGTTTTTCAGAAATTATAGGCGTTGATTCTCGTTTTTCAAAAAAGCAAGCATTTATAAGCAATAATTCCTTCACTATGAAATTAATAATTAGCAAGAGTTGATGTAAATATTTTTTGTAAATGAATGCAAATGTCAGTTTCAATTTTCAATTAACAATTAGACACCGAAGAGTCGATGCTTTAATTCAACAATAGATTAATAAGCACCATGATATAGCTTTGTGGCAATAATTTCTAATTTTTTAAATATATTCATGATTAAAACAGTGATAATAACGTGTAATAGAGATATCCACACCCGCGCTTATTAAAATTAAAGAAGTTTGTGTGCTTCGAATACGAACAACTTTTAAGATGTTAGTACATTGATTACTTTGCCACCAGGTAAACTTCACTGATATGACACATCCCAATAATTTACTGAATGAAGTTACTCGAGTAGAATATGAATCATCGGCCAAGCTTCGGGATGATCATCTGCTGGTTTTATAAATTGTTATTAGATGAAAAAAAGTTTTTTAATGTAACCTCGTGTTAAATCAAACAGATGTTAATACCGTACTTCACATTTTTAAATTCTAAGCAAATCCTTTACTTAGAATAAATATATTAAGAATGGGTGTGGATGAACAACAATTATTGCTACCACCACACCCGATCTTTGTACCACAATTAGATTTTTGTGTAAACATTATTTTTACTTCTGTTTTATACTTGGTAGAAAAGCAAAGACTTTAATGTAAAAAGGTTTACACGAATTACCGCGAACGCCAAAATATTCCGTTTACTCGGACCATGGTTCGTTGTGGGCTCGGACGACTCTCTTAAACCGTCATTTAACTGTATATCCTAATGTTCAATATGTAAAGTTTTTAGTGCTATTTTTAAAATGAGCGTATTCAACTCAGGATTTTGAACGCAGTTTTGTACATATACAATTTATATTTAAATGTCAAATATTAACTTTTGGGCTTTAGGTGATTTTTAAGGTCCCAATTTTGTTTTACTATCAACATGCCTAAGGTATAAAATCCGGTTACTTATAACTCCATTTTAAGCACCAAGTTTATTATGGTTTTTTATATTAAAAGCATGCTTAGTTATAATTAGTTCAAATCTTATTGTATTGCTACGAATTCGTAATTAATTTTCTTAGCAATTCATTTCTGTTTTGGACAAATGTGAACTGCAGTTGTAGCTTCTTGCTAAAAATTGCATGAGTGTAAGGTAAAGCTTACTAAAATTACTCACCAATTTTGATTTCGTTGCTATATAAAATCATACAAAGAATTTAATGCATTTAAACGTATCTTGTTATAATAGTAATTTTTTTATTAAAATGCTTTTAATCATGTATAAAGCTTGATATGTAATATAATGGCAATTATTTGCAATCGGTGTCGCATACCTCTTTTTTAATAATGGCCAGACTCGCTCTCAAATGCTCGTACATGAGACAATCTGTCTTATTATTTCTATATACTTTATAATTTGTTCTACTTTTAATTTTGGTTCTGCAGATGTGGTTGCTTTGATTAATATACCGTGTCAAATTTCCAAAACTAATATTCTGAATTAGATAAAACATTCCATTTTAATAACACACGCACATGGATGTGTAATACAATGTTACCTTGTTTGATTTTTTAATATTTACTTTATTGTTGTAGATTATTTGCTGTTGAACTTGGTGTTTTCTCACTAAGGAATACAAGATGCCATCGGTTTCTGAAAGATCATTCTCACAATCTGGAAGGGAATCGCTCCCTTCAGAAAATTCCGAGTGGGAGACAGATAAATTCGATGGAGGTGCAATGAAAAAAGTAAATGAGGTTCAACTAGATAGCTTAAAAGAATTTGTGAATGACTCAAGCTCACATTTGCGCGAAATGCAAAATGCCGTCAGTGAAAACGATCCGGATAAAACAGTTTTATCTCTCATTGAAGACGATCGATGGGATGGTGACTTGGAGCCGATTTCTTTAGCATTATCATATAAAGAGTATCAACCACTTCCTGCGTTGTTATCCAACATACAGAATGCCAAAAGCAGGAAAGAATTACTAATTTTAGTTCATCTTTGCGGACAGCTGCGCCAATTTGTAGATGAAACTGCTAGTGAGTTCGTGCCAAGAATGCTTCTGTATGGTGAATACTCAGACGACCAAGCCGATGAAAGTGCTCATCGAAGAATAACTGCATTTTTACCGGAATTAACCAAATTAAGTGCATTTGTACGTCATGGTTACGAATTATTAGTTAATGTCTTAGGTCAATTAACCGCAATATATGAAGATCACAGTTCAAGTGCTCTTAGAGATGTTCATTTGCCAACAGTTTGGGAGCGAATTGGTGCACTGATTGCTTCATTTCATCGTTTGGATGCTGCTATAATTGCTAATGATGCCTTGTTATCGGATTGGGCTTTATATCGGCGAATGATACGTAGTGTAGCCCATAGTCCTGCAATGTTTGACAATACTGATGAGACTGATGCAGTACGTTTAGAGAAATGGAGTGCTCTTTTAGAAGGAGATATTTTAGATGGTCGTATTTTAGAAGAAGGCCTACAACTGGCAGATACATTGCGACTCGTTGGTAAAACGCATCTCTGTAATGAAGTTTCGCATGTTACTAGTTATTTACTTGCTGGTGAAAAGCCTACATTTTCATTCTTCCTTGTAGCACTGCATCATCGTCTGTTTAAAGTAGATGACTCTAAGCTGTGGAAACGTGCATTGGATACAATGAAAAGGTGTTATGCTTATAGCTGGGATGGATGTCGGGTGTGGCGGCCTTTGGACTGGCTCGTCTCTCACATTCCCGCCTTCTCTAATTATCTTGATAAAAAAATGGAAATTGTAGACAAAGCATTTATTTTAAATCGGCAATCGACTGCATCTAAGGATGCTGCGAATTGGCATTCGCTTGTCGTTTCATGGACGTCTAGAATGGAAATTTTGCGACAACCTATTTCAATGGGCGATCAATTAGCCAATACTTTATCTCTAATTAACGAAGGCGTTAATCTTGCAACACAAATTTCTAGTTATATACGTTATTTTGTTCCTTTACATTATGTTTTGGAGGTACCTATGCCTCGAATGGTTTTGCTTCAATTATGTCGTGTGTTTGAACTTCATGAAGCAATACGAAGGGTTTTTGTTCGTCATAGTGTTGCAATTGCTAGAGCCACTCCTAGATTATTACGAATAACATCGTTTTCTCTGCTTACTCGATTACAGGATGCATTGCACAGGGTTACCAATGACATGTTGAGGGGAGAAGGTGTAAATGCATTGCAGCAAGCACTAACTTTGATTTCTGGCCCTCCAACAAGAGAAAGATGCATTGCAATTGAAATACTTTTAGCTCTTGCAGTTCAAAGGTGCAAAACAGTCATAAAGGAAGAAGAAGCAACTGAAATTCGAAATATTTTAAAAGATTACAAACGTATCTCCGAGCTTTCTATTGTCATAGACAACGTCACGAATGCTAGTTGCATATTTTGGTGGCGGACATCTATTGTCCCCACATATTTTCGTGCTGTGCTAGAAAGTGATGTGGACGCTGCACGTTTGTATGCAATGTTTGCTGTGCTTCGAGATGCTGGTAGGCTCTTGACTAAAATTGAAGCTCCGTTAGTGGATAAGTTCGAAGCCGAAATCGCGGGTTGGGTAGATGAGGTACTTGTTGGTCCAATTTGCCGTTTAGTTGAAACTGATTTAAGACTTTCAACCCATAGTCATTTGCAACAGAAAGATCGAAATCCTTTGAAAATGGGGTCTGCTACTGATTTGCGGGGCTTGTTGAGATTAGGACCTTTGCGATTAACTTCTAGATTAATCAATTTGAAAGCGCACGTGTCAGCCCATTTAAGTAGATTGTTTTATAATCTTACTGCAGTAACACCACACGACTGGCGAGCTTATGCTGACATGCGAAGTTATGCAGCTGCACGGTTAGTTTTTTTCCATTCATTATTTTATATAGTTCATTCAATACTTAGCTTTGATTTCATATCGTTTTATGCAAATGTCCTTTTTACCCTTTCGTACTCTTTAACTTATTGAAGCTCGTTAACTTCTTAATTTTTTAAAAAATTTGTTTCAGAGACTTGTGTGTTGCTGGGTTTACATTGGAGGATCCACACGATTCTTTAGCACGCCTCATATATATAATAGGGCGCTGAATAACAGTTGCCTCAACTAACTACTGTGCAACACGTGTAGATATGGCATTAAAATACATTTGTGTGGGCTATTGAACAGTGAGAATGTATAAATATGTTCAATTATGTTTGCAGAAGAAAAATGAATATTAAAAATAATTATTCATAATGTCTGATAGTCTCAGCTTATGACATTACATGTACATGTTTCGACGCGAGATTTTAAGCTATTCTTTAGATATGGACTGGGACTTTTGGAATGTCGACTTCCACAACAAACTTTGGAACAAGGATTGGATGTGTTGGAAATTATGCGAAGAATTAATGTTTTTGTTACTGCATACACCTACAATCTTAACTGTCAGGTTTTTGTAGAGAGAGCTGGTTCAGGAAGGTAAGTTCTCATCTAGTTTAGCTAATTGTTATATTCGGTGTTCATAATGTGCAAATGCTATTGTGCCCACTTCATGATATCTTCATATTTTCAATATTTGAATTTTAAGGCATATGTTTGAATATATGTAATAGCAATTTAGGTATTTGAATACATTGAGAATCAGTCATGTCGCTAATTCTTTGCGGACACACGGTGCAGGGGTGCTAAACACTGCTGTAAATTTTACATTCCAATTTTTACAACGAAAATTCCAGATTTTTTCTCAGTTTCTTTTCGATGAACACATTAAGGGTAAACTTATCAAAGACGCTCGTTTTTACCGCGAAAACAAAGCTGAGCTCAAGCAGCGTTACCCATATGAAAGAGCTGATAAATTCAACAGGTTATTATTCCATGCTTTGCTTCTTTTCTCTAGATTAACATTAGGCTCGTAAATGGCTTAACTATTTCATTCGTTAATACAATAATTTTTAGGAGCATTAGGAAGTTAGGTTTAACGGATGAAGGCTTAAGCTTTTTGGATCAGTTCCGTCAATTGATTTCCCACATTGGCAATGCAATGGGATACATTCGTATGCTACGTTCGGGTAGTTTAAGCACTTGCAGCCATGCAATTCGATTTGTTCCAGATTTGGATGACGTTGTGAATTTCGAGGTAAGAATTTATTTACCTTGTGATTAGTTTGCTGTATATGAATAAAATAAGCATACTAGTGGCTGGTCAATTTATATTTAAAAAAGTTCTTTATATCTCTTATCATGTGAGTAGATGATATCGCAAAATTTGACCTTGCCAAACTTTTCTCTTCTAACACGCAATCACAGTTAGAAATTTCACCCCGCATGTGTTAGGGATTATTCAGTTTATTTAGTTTTTTTGTATCGTCCGTTTATTGAAATAGTATTTTTCTACACGTAAATATATTAAGATTTCAATATAATTTTGCTGTGGATATTTCTGGAAGCTGATTCGTTTCTTGTCTGTATAATCCTCGAACTCTATTACAAGAAGCTTTTTTCAAGCTCAATAATTCCATCTTGAAATTCAATTTCCTTTTAAGAATTACTTTCAAATCCATTTTTTAGTCTTAGTTGTTAAGTGCTTGGAATGAGTTAATATATTGCAAGCCATGATACAAAGATAGGGCTATTACTATTATAACGTTTTTGGCACAAGCTAGCCATTCTTTTACGCAACAAGATTGCTTTCGGAAACAAGTCACAAGTTTTTTATAAAGTTAAATCGTCGGCGAATACCTCGGACACATGTTTCCAAGTAATTTACCGTCATCCGTATACTGTTCAATTGGCTTACCTAATTATGCCATCAAAGCAATTGAAAATTTTTGTTACCTTGATCAACGTTTAGATTTATACTAACACCGTAGCCCTATGCAATATATTTACATTTATGAAAATAAAATTGTTTGTAAATAATTTTTCTCCAGTCCATTACATAGATGAAAATCACAGCAAGTAACATTAAAGTTTTCAGTATATAATTCGTAATTGGATTCGCAATGATAAAGGCAACCAATTTTTTGAGAGGTCAACTGTATAGGTTAACCTCCAACTTCTCGTTTTGATAGGTGGTCTTCAACAATATATTCAACATGTAACAGATTTTACAGTATTATCTGATATTTGCAATATTTTTTCTTGATTAATATATACTCAGTGTTGGAGCCGTTCCTTGATTTTTCTGCAAGAACAGGGCACGAAAGGACGCAATTAGACACGGGCATGGCACGGCACGAAATTTAAAAAAGTTCAAGCCGCGCCTGTAACCGCATAAAAATATAAATTTTTCTTTGAATGTAAAAGGCATCCTAGATTAAACCTATATGAATGACATGTTTTTAGCGCCAAATTGTTTCAATAGTTAAACAAATTGTTTAAGAAACAAAATTTTCGTTGATTTAGAAAATGAAAATAAATGTTTTTATACGTATTTTACTGTTGGCACGAACACTCCACGGACACGAAAATTTCTGCAGAAATGGGTACGCTACGTCAGGGTTCCAACCAAGGCGATCTATTATAGATCGCCTTAGTTCCAAGATACTCGCTGCATATTGTGCTGCAGTGCACTAATTACGTAAAATCTGATGCTCTTGTAAACTAGGCGGTCACAGTAAATCAGGAGCAACACGGTCCTTGTTAGACTACATTCATTCAATTATTATAAATGGTATTATATTGTTTCTAGCAATACAAAAGAGGTGCAATTTTTGAAGAATTTGTTCAATTTTTATTTATAATCCTATCTTTGTATTGTAGACACATTCTTTCGATTGCTAAAGAATATTCTATTAAATTTCAATTCCTAACGTTCCATGTTCCATTCCTTAATAATTTTTAAAATTTCCTTCAAAATTACCCTTTTCATAATTTTGCTAATCGAACTGTTTATATTTAGGGAAGCGCAAGAGCAGAAAGTCTTTCTGCTGAAACAGTAAAGGCAGCCACGCATCTCGACTCCGTTATCGCCAATTTGGCAAAAAATTTTACCGAAAGTGCCGACTATTTTCAACTGTTAACAACAGTGTTCTCACCTGCATTTGTTGCTGCTAAAAACGCACACTTGAGAAATTTCTATCTCATTGTTCCTCCGCTAACGATCAACTTTATTGAGTACATTAAAGTATGTCGCGAGAGGCTTCTTAAGAAAAACAAGTCCGGGGCCATTTTCACAGATGATGGTTTCGTCATGGGGGTCGCTTTCATCCTTTCTTTACTTCGTCAAAATGAAGACTTCGATGCATTGAATTGGTTTGATTCTGTGTTTGCCCGGCAAGCTCAAACAGCCAGTAAGCTTGATGAACAGCGCAAGGTAATCTTTGTATATGCATGTTTTACAAATAATTCAATACAGAAGTCTAGAATGCATGCTTTAGCTGTAGATTATAGGTAAACTATTTTTCCTGCTCTTATTTATTAAGGAATTACTAATTAGAAAAAACATGAATTTGATTATATTTTTCAATTTGCCAGCAAGTTTTTGCGAACTAAATTATCATTAGAAATAAACCAAAACACGCATTGTTGACAACAAAATTACTGGAAACTCAGCTCTGTATATATTCAAAGGTAAAAGAAATTCAAAAAATTTATACCTTGAAGAAATACATTTTTCTAGGATTTTCTATCTTAGTTTTCATGTAGAATCTTCCTGCAAAGCAAATGGGAAATTTTAGATATTTCTAGTGTGGTAATTATTTCATATATATATATATAGTCGCTGGGTATTATGTGTTTTTAAAAGAAATGGACTCGGCGGCTTCGAGCTTCGATTTTCAATAGTACCCAGCGACTCCTTTCATTTTCAGGAAATTTAGTTTTTAGCTAAAAATATGTTTATGAATGTATGAACACGATCCCGACAACTTAGTTAAATATATAATTATTGCTGGACCTTATACACTCTGCACTCTATATTTTAGGCCACTGTTAGACTAGTTAGACTAAGTGTTTGGTTAAAAGTGATCTGTCACATTTGAAAGTATTGCATGTCCAACCACCCAAGATAATTAGTGCTGTGACGATCACAGAGAAATCTTGTCATATATATATATATTTTTTTTTATGAAAACTTTTATTGCTTTTATCGCGACATGTTTCGACAAACATTGTTTTCATCTTCAAGCATTTGTAGCAATGTTCCCGAACTTTTTCTTTAAATGTTTTTGATCTTTAGTAAATGTTTAAATTTGATTGATGTTTTTGTTTATTTATTAACGTTTTCTTGGTTGATTTAATACATATGGCTTCTGCTATCTTAGTTTCACGATGCTTTACTAGTATGTTAAAATTTTTTAGCTTAGGTGCACATCCATGAATATATATTTCTGATTGTAGATGCCCTCTTATATGTTCTTTTGCCCGAGTTTCTAAATGTCTTCTAGTCTCGCCAATGTATGAACTTGAACATTCATCACAGTCGTATGAATAAACGATATTAGAAGACAGGGAAATCGGTATATGATCTTTATTAAGGAACATCTGCATGGTTTTCTTTGCATAAAATACTGGACAAATTTTCGAAACTTGTAATTCTTTGTTATATGTTCTTATGGTTGCCTTCAGTTGTTCTTCTCGTGTTCTTATGAATGGTAACTTCCAGTATATATTTGTTTTTTCTTGGTTATTTGTAGCATTTAATGGTTTTTTCTTCGATGAAAATTTTTTATCAATGATCTATAATATATATATATATATATATTGTGTACAAAGTGTGCTTAAACTGTTCATTGTAAAAAGCAAGAAATATTTTATGTATGTATATATATATATATATATCATTTACATGTATATAAATATCACTTTGGCCTAAATTAGAACGAATTTTAAATATTTATGAAAAAATTTTATTTTCAACGCAATTCGGAATTGAATATTTAATTCCGGCCTGACCGAACTATGCAACAGCTTTATAATCAAATACATTTAAATGAAATGCACTGCTGATCAAAAGTTTAGGACCACTTAAAAATTTTTAATATTATAATTCTCCTTTGCTAAATGAATAAGATATTGCGACTAAGGATTACTAATACATCAAGCAAACGGATATGAAATTTTGAAAAAATTTTGCTTTCAGAATTAATAAAAATTTGCATTTTTAAAAACAAACGTGTTGAGTGGTGATAAAAAGCATAAGAACAGGGTTTTATTCCAGGGTCTTTCTGGTATTCTAGGTTAGTTTGAATTTTTCATTGGTGGTGGGAAGTTGTCACAATGCCAAAAGCAAGCAAACTCGCCGAATTTGAATGTGGTCAAATCGGTGAACTCCACAAACAAGGTCTGTCACAGCGTGCAATTACTGCCGAGCTTCACCGCAGTAAAACTGTGATCTGCAATTTCCTAAAAGACCCTGATGGGTATGGAAAAGCCAAATGTACTGGTAGACCAAAAAAATCACACCCACATTGGGTAGAAGAATTAAGAAGGTAGTTTTTTATGACAGAGGAAGGGCTTCCAGGCAAATGAAGAGGCTCACTGATGCCGATTGCAGTCCAGTAACCATCAGACGATTCTTGAAACGAAAAGGCATGAAGAACAAAAAGCGCCTGCAAGGTCCTCGGTTAGTTCCTCTTCACAAAGAAGCCCGTTTACAGTTTGCCCAAAAGCACCAAACATGGAACGTAGAGACATGGAGCAAAGTCTTGTTTTATGACGAGAAAAAATTTAACCTTGATTGTCCTGATGGGTTCCAACGATACTGCCACGACAAAGAAATGCCTCNTATATATATATATAGTTAAAATTTTTTTAGAACATGAGTAATGCACGGGAAGATCAAAAGCAGGATCAAACTCTTAGTCTTTCAATGAAAAGAATGGAAAGTTATCAGAAGGAGTTTGAGCTACTTTTTTATTCTTTCTCGAGTGCTAGAATTTTTTTCCAGACTGCTAATGAAGCACTTGAAAGAATGGATGACGAAGATGATGGACCCGTTGCTTCTTCTTCCACAANTTAGACATATCTAATCACATTCTTTCAATTGAATTATAATTTAAATTGGTGTTTAAAAGGAGAATTTATTTCATCATAAAATGTGACTACACATAACAATTTAAAATTTTCTTTTACCAGATTTATTAAAATTCAAATAAAGTGTTTCTGTAAATTTATTCAGTACTAAAATTATAGTGCATGTAATCATGCATTTGGTTACAAATACACTCCAAACATTCCAGAACAAGCTTTGTAATATATATCAGTAAATTTTACATAAAGGAATTTCTGAAATGCTTACACTCTTATTTTTTTTACATCAATGCATAATTATATTTTATAGAATGTGGTTAACATCAAGTGCTTTATTTATCAAATGATATATTTTTGTAAAGGATATTGAATTTTATTTAATTTATTGTAATTCAAGTTTTATTTAGTAAATATTTTTATTTCCTAAAACTATAACAGCTGTTTTTAATCAATTTTATAAAAATTTAGGCCTATAAAATTTTCATGTCTGATGAAGCTAAATATTTAGCGAAATATATTGCTGATTATATTTCTATTTAAACTTTTAAATTGCCTCAAGAACAAAAATTCGATTAGTTAACATTTCTTCATCTTTTTCATTGTCTACTAAAGCAAATATATCATCCATATATCTTTCTTAGAAATTGAACTCTATTGCTTTCGGCATATTGCTCTTCACTTTCAGGAAAGAAAAATGCTAAATTTGAGCTGAATTAATTTCCCATTGTTAATCCATCTTTCTGTAGATAAAAATGTCCGTTGAATTCCATTACTGTATTTTTATTTCTAATAATAAGAGGATTTTGGTTATATCAATCTAAATAATACATTGTTACGTCTTTGCTCTTCAATACCTTATTGCGGCATCTATTGACATCTAGAGGAACATTAGTATACAAACGTTAATATCATAGGAAAATAAATTTAATGCAAGCCTGCTTCAATTGAAAAAACAAAAACAAGATTAACAACATTCTTATTGATAATTACATATCAACTGGTGCAATGCTTCAAAATTATATGGATTAGCTAAGATCCATAAACCAGAAATAACCGATTGTAAGTTCTTGTGGCAGCCGTAATTACGAGAAGCAAAAATAAATATGAATTTCAAGATAAAGCAACAGAAATATCGAATCACTTAAAGATCTGATTATCAAATATTATACAAGACGCAAGATCAATTTACACTGAAAGCAGCTGAATCATACTATATAATAAATTTAAAACCAACCTTAAATAGATAAGAAGATTAAATATTTAAAACATTATTTTCATTGAATTTGTAAAGTTCATTAGATGGAATTTTATAAAAAATTAGTGCTGAAGGATTTTCTTGACTGATGATAAAAATTTAACGAATATATTGCTGATTGTTTGTATTTAAACTGCTAAAATTCCTCATAAACGAAGAATCCCTTATTTACTTAAGTTTTCAGGAGGGCATCGCAGGCAACTGTAGGATGATCTAAGGCTAAATCTTAGGCATGATACATAACGAACACGGTAAGGCATTGGCTACAGTATGAAAATGCTGCACCTTTGATGTGGCGTGGGATGAAATTTTAGCCTGCGGAGATCTTGTATTAATCAATAACTTTTAATAAAACAGCAAATGACCATGATATTAGTATCAAATCACAAACTTCTAAAAGTAGCATTACCGTATTTTGCGGAAAATAAGGCGAAGCATCAGTTAACCGATCTATTTTTATATAGAAGATATTCTTTATTCAGTTAAATATTAACAATTATAAACTGGTAATTTATCTGAATAGCGTCGTCAAATATACATACATGCATACAAACACATACAATAAATCTGCCAGGATAGGGATAAATTGCTATGAGGATTTCAAGAACAAGATGTTGTATAATCATTATTGTAGAACTTGTATCCTAACCATGCTTTACCCGAGATATACTTTTGCTTAAGGAAAATATTAATGTGCTTCTTAAAAGCTTGCAATTTTTCAATGTTCTTTATCTCTTTAGGTAATGAGTTCCAAGTTCGAATAGTGTTTTAATGAATGATTTTTTGCAAAACCTTTTTTCTATGCTTAATGCAGGTATAGTGCTTTGATCTGGAATTATGCTTATGAATAAATCCAGGCATTGAAATAATATTATAAGGTGGTAATTTCTTGATGATCTTGAAAAATGTTAGCAGTTTGTTAAATATGATTAACTGTCTTGGGAAAAGGATAGACCTAGAAATATACTGCCTAGTTCTGAAAGAATTTACTCTTGAAACGTTTAGGGCCCATTTTAATTGAATATATAAAATATCTTTTAGATCTGTAAATAATATATTTGCATAACTTAGGTGACTCATTATAAATGAATAGAAAAATTGAATTATTGCACATGCAGGTAATTGTTTTACTATCATTGATATACTTCTTATATCTATTGTCAATTTTCGGACTATTGCATTAATGTGTGATTCAAAATTTAGCTTCGAATAAAAAATTACTCCTAAATATTTGAAATTATCTACAGTTGGAACCTTAACATTATTAAGATTAAGAGTTAATACTGAACCATCATAATTTGTCGAGAGGGCTGCAAAAATACAAAATTCTGTTTTACTTTCATTTATAAGTAACTTATGCAAGTTAAAGTATGTTGTCAATTTGTTGCAATTATTTACTACAGATTCAATTGCTAAATGCATAGATTTATTATCGTTGAATCTACAGGTATCATCGGCATATTGAATTAAATTGCAATCAGTTATCGTATGCATATCGTTTACATATATACTGAAAAGAAGCGGACCTAAAATTGTCCTCTGAGGGACACCATTGTTGACAGGTAGCCAATCCGAAAATACATCATTTACTTTAACTCTCTGGAATCTATGTTTCAAATAACTAGTTATCAAATTTCTGCTATTGTTAGAAAACCCCATACAGGATAATTTTTTTATTAGTATGCTATGATCAATAGAATCAAAAGCTTTAGAAAGATCTAAGCAAGCAATAGCTACGAATTTATTTGCATCCAGTGATGATCTCCATTTTTCTGTAGCATTTAATAGGGCATAGGTAGTTGAAGAATGTTTACGAAATCCAAATTGAGTGTTTGATACTAGGTTGTACCTATTGAGATACTCCGTTATTTGGTTATGTAATAATCGTTCGAATACTGTGCTTATTGGTGAAGTAGTTGAAATTGGTCGATAATTTTTGCCATTTCACGGATCGTTTTTCTTAAAGATAGGAGTAATGTGAGCAAGTTTTAAATAATCCGGAAAGTAATTACTTTTAATGCATTCATTAAATATATAATTCAGAGGACTCGCTATAATACCTGCAGTGATTTTAAGCGCCCAAGAACGAATTATAGAAGGCCCACTTGATTTGTTAACATTAAGCTTGAGAATAGCTTTTAAGGTTTCAATACATGTTGTAAAACGGAAAGAAAATTCAGGGTTAAAAAAATTTGACAGTTTACTTTCATACTTAACGATTCGGCCACTGAATTTTCCTAGATTAATCAAAGTCTTATTTAATTCGTTGGAGATTTCATAATCATCAGTAATTATTTTTTCGCATGAATTTTTAATAGGATCAATAGAGTTTGATGTAGATTTCTTACTATTAGTTATATCATGAATTAGATTCCATTTTGATTTTTGATTTGGCAGACAAGCGTATTCATTTCTGATGTATTTGTTATACGCCCTGCGGTTTTCAATGTTGGAGACATTACTAGCCTTTTTATATATAGATAAGATAAGATAAGATAAGACAATCTTTATTAAGAGAAGGTAAAGCAATTAATACAAACTGATGGCTTCTCAAAATAGCGTCATTAAAAAAAATAAAACAAAATCATACTATTTACAAACCTATACATTGCTAAGAAGGCTAAGAATAAGTCTACATTCTAGTAATTGTGTAATTGCTATTATAGAATTTGTACCCTGTCCAAGATCTTCCTGAGATGAATTTTTGCTTAAGAATAAATCTTTTCACACTATTTCGGAATTCTTTCAGTTTTGTAATATGCTTAATTTCGTTAGGTAGATTATTCCATTGCCTTGTGGCTACGTTTAAAAATGAATTTTCTTTGACTTTACGTCTGAACCTAGTGACAACATATTTCTTAGACCGTCTATTGAAAGTTTTCTTGAATTCAGGGAGATTTATCTTATCATAAGGCGGAATTTCGTTAGCAGCTTTGAAAAATAATGTAGCAATATTGATTTGTATTAATTGTTGAGGAGAAGGACACGTTTCCAAAATATAATTTTTGGTGTTACTAGAATTTCTTTTGCAAACATTTAAAGCCCATTTATATTGCAGCTGAAGTTTATTTATCAATGATGTGCTCAAATTTGAAAATAGTACACTCCCGTAATTTAGGTGGCTCATAACAAATGCGTGGAATAGCTGAATTATTGCATGAGGAGGTAATAGGTCAGCAACCTGAGAAATAGTTCTTATGCCAGCAGCAATTTTTTTCTGTGTAGATTTAATGTGCTCGGAAAAAGAAAGTTTTGAGTCAATTATTATTCCTAAATATTTGAAAGTATCACTTGTAGAAATAATTGCATTTTTTATAGTCAAATTTTTATTTGTATGCAAGTTATTGTTGAAAAAGGGGTTCATTATACAAAATTGCGTTTTCTCGGCATTAATGCGTAATTTGTGCATAGCGAAATAATGGCTTAGTGACTGGCAGTTGGATTCCACTTTTTTTATTGCAACATCTAATGACTTGTTGGCGGAAAATATACAGGTATCGTCTGCATATTGTATAAGATTGCAATTAGTATAAAAGTCCATATCATTGACATAGATATTAAACAGAAGAGGTCCAAGAATGGTTCCTTGCGGAACACCTTTTTCAATATACAGCCAGTCTGAAAGTACTGAGTTGATTTTAACTCGTTGTTTCCTATTACTTAAGAAACTCGCAATTAAACTAGTACTATCGAGGGAGAATCCCATACGTTTTAGTTTTTTTATTAGTATGTCATGGTCGATTGAATCAAATGCCTTAGAGAGATCTAAGCATGCAATAGCAACATATTGTTGATCATCCAATGAATTTCGCCAGTTCTCTGTTGCCTGGATAAGTGCATCATTCGTTGAAAAACTTCTTCTAAATCCAAATTGGGTTGCAGAGAGCCGATTATGTTTTTTAATATGCTCGAACATTTGACTGAATATTAGTCTTTCAAAAACTTTACTTATTGGGGTCGTGATTGAAATAGGCCTATAATTTAGTGGGCATGTTTCATCATTTTTTTTGTAAAGCGGAGTAACATGTGCTTCTTTTAAGCAGTCTGGGAATGTTTTGGATTTAATGCATTCATTAAAAATGTAGTTAAGAGGAATATTAATTAAGTGTGCGATTTCCTTAAGTATCCATGTGGGAATATTTGACGGCCCACTGGATTTGCCGGATTTTAATTTATTTAAGGCTTTGAGCATTTCATAACTAGTCGTAAATCTAAAGGTAAAATCGTGTGCATAAAGCTTTTCATTTTCAATATATTTTACATTATCCCCAGAATAGTTGCCCAAATTTACGAATGATTTGTTTAAAATATTGGAGATGTGATAAGGATCCTTCTGCAATTTGCCATAGTCGTCTGTTATAGCTATGATCTTATTGGTGACCCGTTTATTGCGATTTGTCAGATTATGAATAAAACTCCATTTAGATTTTTGGGATAGCATTCCATTATATTCTTTTTTTATGTACGTATTATAGGCCTTACGATTTGCTATGTTACAGATGTTTCTAGCTCTCTTGTAGCGGTTAAAATTTCCTTCACATTGGTTATTTAAGAAATTTTTATATGCTTGATTTTTCGCGCGAATGAGTGTTTTACAGTCGTCGGTAATCCACTCCTTAGAATTTTTTATTTTATAGCAAAATTTCTATGAGTTTGAGAACTTTTAAAATTCCTAATTGCAATATTTTTTTTACGAATAAATTCTTTACAAGTTCCGGTTAACCAAGGCTTATTTTGTGGAGATTTGATTGAGTTGCTTTTCGGAATTGAATTAATCATGATTTTCTTTTCTGGGCAAAATTTGTTGAGATAAAATTAAAAAATTTCTAAAAAATTTGTCAACATTGTAGTTGAATTTGTTGCAGAAGAGAGTGCCGATTTAAAATTATTTATGTGAACGGTAGTCTTTTCACAGGTTTTTATCCACTTAGTAAAATTCTTAGTAGAAGAATTATGTTTGGAAATTTCAACAAGTGTAATGCAGTGATCAGAAAAAGGACATTCGGATGAATAAAAATTGTAACATGCATTATTTGATTCAGGAAGCACAATGTAGTCAATTAGTGTGGTGCTCGAGGAAGTAATTCTAGTCGGCAATGTTTCATTAGTCAATTTTAAATTGAGAAGTATTTAAGAGTAGGTCAATCTTGGACTGTTAATTAGTGTTAAAATAATTTAGGTTCCAATTTCCAAGTAGCATTAAATCTTTATTTAAACTAAAGATAATTCATCTTCTAATTGCTCAATGAGCTGATTAGTAAATTTTTTGTTAGGACAGTAAGCTACATTTAACAATTGCTTTTTAAAATTCGAATTTTTGATTGGAATATTAATTTCTACCCATAGACTTTCGAAATTTGCCGCTAGATTATTCTTAATATCGTTGCGTTGCTTAGGATTTCGGTATTAGAAATAGAACACTCCCACCCTTTGTTTTACCTAGTTGATTGTTGAGGAATCTGTCTCTCCTGAATACCGTATATGATTCGTTTTTAAAAGACCATATGTTATCAGGATCGTGATTTTTTAACCACCAAGTTTCCGAAATTGCAAGTATGTCATCATTTTTAAAACTTGAAATAAATTGTTTAAATTCAACATTTTTGCTGTTAAGATTCTAGAAGTTCAAATGTACATATTTAACAGAGTTTTCCCTAAGATTCAGCTTTTGAAAAAAAATTCATAAGGTAAAATCGGACCTGGATTATTTTCAATACCGTATACAATTAGTAAGAAAAAGTATATAATCGCTGTTATTAATTTCTT
>CABFPE010000446.1:576918-587599 GCA_900660155.1 Hofstenia miamia
GTGACCTCTAGTAGGGACCCCTTAGTTTGCTCTTCTACATATTGCTTTAGCCCTAGTGCTTCTGCTTCTACAGTCTCCTCCACACTTAGCAGCCCTTTCCCTCCCTTATGCCTTGCCATGTACAGCCTATCTACATCTCCATTGAGGTTGAATGCTCTCTCTGCTGCTAGTATCTTCCTTGTCTCTCTGTCTATCTCCCTCAGCTCATTCTTTTTCCACCTAACTATTCCTGCCGAATATCTCAACACTGGTATCGCCCACGTATTAATTGCCTTTATGCTGTTCTGCCCATTCAATGCTGACTTCTGTAGTACCTTCCTTACTCTCCTCTTGTACTTTTTCCTTAGCCTCATCTTCATTTCCACGTGATCCCTTGACTTCCTCAATCTTATCCCCACTGCTTGTCCTCAAACCCTCCCCATCCACACACTTGCCTCTAGTCATTGTCACTGCTGCACACTTTCCTAATCCAAACTCCAACCCTGAATCTCTGCTTGCCTTCTCCAATGTCTCCACTTGCTTCTGCAACATCTTCCTTGAACTAGCATACATCTTCAGGTCGTCCATGTACCACAGGTGACTCACTGCTCTACCATTCTTCTCCATCTTATACCCTATGCCTGTCTCCTTTAACTTTTCTGTGATAGGGATTAAGCTAACTACAAACAGTAGTGGTGCTAAGCTGTCTCCCTGGAATATGCCTCGCCTAAACCTCAACCTATGCCCATCTATCTCAGTCTGCCACTTTGCCATCTCCCTCTCTAGAAACTCAACCCATTTCCGTGAAACTCCATTGGCCTCTAGCGTCCTCAATACCCACCTATGTGAAATGCTGTCATATGCCTTCCTGTAATCTATCCATGCCATTGCTAAGTTCGTCTTTCTTCTTCTACAATTCTCCACCACTGCCTGGTCTATCAACAACTGGTCTTTGCATCCTCTCGTCTTTGTCCTACATCCCTTCTGCTCCTCTGGTATCAACCTATTCTGTTCTAAGTAACATGCCAGCCTACTTGAAATCACTGAAGTTAGCAATTTCCACGTTGTTGGCAGACATGTTATTGGCCTGAAGTTGCTTGCCTCACTACCTTTCTTTGGGTCCTTCTGTATCAGAAATGTCTTCCCCACTACCATCCACTCTGGACACCCACTCACCACACACTCCTCCAATGCTGCTGCTAGTCTCTCATGAACACTTGTGAACTTCTTCAGCCAATACCCATGTACCTCATCTCTGCCTGGCGCCTTCCAGTTCTTCATCTTCTTTAGAGCCTCCTTCAGCCTTACAGTTGTGATTACTTCTTCTTCTTGCCTGGCTTCTTTCTGTATCTGTACATTCTCTATCTCTGGTCCCGCACTTCCCCATATATTCTCCCAGAACCTTACTGCGTCCTCTCCTGCTTTAGCTGTAGCCTTTCCTCCTGCATCGAGTTCTTTGTAGAATCTTCCTTCTTGGGTCTCAAACTTCATATTGTCTCTTGCCTGCTTTGCCCTTGCCCTATACTTTCTCAGTTTCTCAGCTTCTGCAACTAATCTCTGCTTAAGCTCTTCTCTTGCAGTTTCTATAGTCTTCCCCTTACCTACCCTGCACCTGTCCTGCACTGCCTTACTTGTCCTGATCTTCCCTATTTGCTGCCTAATTTTTGCATTATTATTATTATTATTATTATTATTATTATTATTATTATTATTATTATTATTATTGTGATTAATATTTGTAGATATTCTTTCTTTGTTGTATTTTTATTTTTTTTGTATATATATTTCTTTTCTTGACACTTTTTGAATTGTTATCAGTATCTATATTTTATATTTTATATTTATTGTTCACACAATTCCTGAACATAGATTTTCTTCTTCTTTCTCTATGAGTGTGGTTAGAATGAATTTTCTGCATTCATGCATTGTTTGTTAGTACCAATTTTCTTACTTATGATTCAATTGTCTAATTTTGAATTTGCTGTCAAAGCACATTTGAGAAAATTTCAGTAATCAAATATTTGGATTAGAAGGAAGAAATGGTACATACCGTTAGTCATGTAATGTATTGACAAAAGAACTCAAAATGCAGGGTAGCTCTACCACNACCTGCTTTAGCTGTAGCCTTTCCTCCTGCAATTAGTTCTTTTTAGAATCTTTCTTCTTGGGTCTCAAACTTCATATTGTCTCTTGCCTGCTTTGCCCTATACTTTCTCAGTTTCTCAGCTTCTGCAACTAATCTCTGCTTAAGCTCTTCTCTTGCAGTTTCTATAGTCTTCCCCTTACCTACCCTGCACCTGTCCTGCACTGCCTTACTTGTCCTGATCTTCCCTATTTGCTGCCTAATTTTTGCATTATTATTATTATTATTATTATTATTATTATTATTATTATTATTATTATTATTATTGTGATTAATATTTGTAGATATTCTTTCTTTGTTGTATTTTTATTTTTTTTGTATATATATTTCTTTTCTTGACACTTTTTGAATTGTTATCAGTATCTATATTTTATATTTTATATTTATTGTTCACACAATTCCTGAACATAGATTTTCTTCTTCTTTCTCTATGAGTGTGGTTAGAATGAATTTTCTGCATTCATGCATTGTTTGTTAGTACCAATTTTCTTACTTATGATTCAATTGTCTAATTTTGAATTTGCTGTCAAAGCACATTTGAGAAAATTTCAGTAATCAAATATTTGGATTAGAAGGAAGAAATGGTACATACCGTTAGTCATGTAATGTATTGACAAAAGAACTCAAAATGCAGGGTAGCTCTACCACAAGCATAAGCCTGCGACTTACTTGAAATTGTCTACTTTCTATTGAAATCACATGGATTCCGAAAATTATGTAGTAGGTGTCATTCTCATTCAACCATCAAAGCCTCTTTCTCTGCTGTTGAAACGAAGCATGTTGTCTGTTTGAACGATTTTATTTGTCACAACTCATTGTGTGGAAACTTATGACTCAATTGCTTTGAAGCATATCATTGTTAATAATATAATTTCGTTCTTTCTTCTATTTTAAAAAACAAATGGAATAACTTTTATGGGAACTAACATGTGATATTGAATAAGTTCAGATTTTTTTTACTATATTTTACCAAAGTTGATCAAGAATGACAACCAATTGCGAAAAATATGACTAGCTAAACAAAAAGTGATTACTATAATGAAATATATATTAAATTATGTGATCCTTGTAAAGAAATCAAATAAAAAACAACATTTTTCTAAGCATGTCATTAATTTCGATCAGCTAACAGAAAAACTTTTGTCTAAATTTCATGAAATTCTCACAAAGAAAATTTCAGTAATCATAACATTCCTTGCATTCCAATCAAATACATATTTTCTGGGAGGTACCCAAAATTCAAAAATAGAAATTACAATTAATTTATAAAAGCATCCGTTTGTGGAATGATCTGCGTTTAGAAATTCAAATCATAGTGTCAATAAAACCTCACACTTATGCAAGTCTTTGAGATCTGAATCACTTTGATATAATTAGCGGGGATGAAATTTTTGTAATAAAAATTGACTTTAAGATGAAATGTACACTTTATTAGTGCATTTTGCAAATATGTTTTTCAAATTTTTTATAAATGGATGCTCTTTAAATAACAATATTTAAATTGCTCATCTTCTAGAGGCTACTTTTTGTCTTCTTCTTTTAAAATAAATAAAGTATATCAAAATGATTCAGCCTCTTTCATTATAGGCAATATGGGCAGGTGCCTTAACTGCACCCTCCTGTTCCAGCTCCTCTGATCCAAAAAATTCAATTAACAAAGAAAGTGATGGGATTTTGGTGCAGTAAGACAATCAATTGATATTACTTAACGCTTAAGCATGCGCATTATTTGTCTAGTGTCAAAAAATAATTGTTTAATAAATGCATACACAATAAATATTTATGATCAAATTGCATTTATTTTAAATTCGAATACATTGAAAATCCTAACAAAAAACTTTTTAGAAAATTTAATAAGAGATGAGAAACTAATTTTCTAAAATTTTTCAAAGATTGCAAACAGGCATCCATTTGAGGGTTAATAATTATGGTGAGATATTATAAATTCAGTTAGATATTTCTAACTCAAAATTTATAATTGATCACAGCAACGTCAACAATTTTACATGCATGTACGAAAATAAATGGTCAAAAACAATTATACTACTCTATCAGGTTAAAAATATGTAATGATATCAGTTCAACATCGAAAATTCACATAGTCATTCTTGCTAAATGTGTATCTTAACCATGACCTAACAGAAAAATGGTCTTGCTTACAAAAAAAATAATTTTCAATGATTTTCCTATTATATTTGGGGGACCATCATATTTTCCTAGGTAAATATATATAAGAAGAAAATAAATGTGATCAATAAAAATTTTCGCTCAATGTGCTCACCGTTGATACTCAAAGCGCAAATAAGAATTTCTAATATAGACACTTACCGAACTTGGTAGCAATTATTTTGGTAAGTCATTTACTTCGTCCCTAATGATTAGTTGAAAATTTTTGAATAGTGGATGGATTGGTTCGATGAATAGAAAACTTCAAATATGAGATATAATAGATTGCATCGAATGAACTTAAAAAATAACAAACAAGTAATTTTAAATTACCACAAAAAATGTATTCGCAAAAGCAATTAATATTCGATAGAAATTACAAAACCCCATGGTATTCTGAATCTCTTTTTGTATTGTATCATTGAAAATTCCGTATTTACCCGTGTATAAGCCACACATTTTTCCACTAAAAATTGCTCCCAGGGGGAGGGGGGTGCGGCTTATCTATGGAAACACCGGAAAAACATCTCTCGAATATACCTAATTTGCATATTTACGGCAACAATAAGCAACTTTTATGGAAATAATTTGATAGTCATTGAGTTTTGATGTTTTATTGGCTCTTAAAAGAGCCTTTTTATTTATTTATTTTAAAATGAACTCTTTGTAATTATTGAAGATAATACAGTACTTTACTTGTTACAGTTATTAAATTATTAAATACACGAATCAGACTTAAAATTTTACTTCAAAGTTGTAAGAAATATCTGAATAATGTAAATAAATATGTTTCATTGATTCAGTGGTTATGGATTTTTATTTTGCTCAACACTTTTTTTCCTAAAAATCTTCTCCCAAACTCGAGATGCGGCTTATACACGGGTAAATACGGTAGTAGAAAATTAAAAAATATAAAACTTGTGTCACTTTATAGCCAACCTGTATATATATATATATATATATATATATATATATATATATATATTCAGGTATCCTATTTTAAAAGAGACCACGGGAGATGTATTCACGAAAAAGGTCATACGGGCATAAGACAAACCTAACAAATAGTGACTATTAGGTATATTGTAACAGGCCTTCAAGGTGTACTAAGCAGAGAGCAGAATTACAAAAATTATAACGAAGAAACCAAACGCTATCGTGCAAATAGACATTCATATATACTCTTGTTTCCATTTATATTTTCAATTAGTACGCGAAATTAATACTCATTAAAACAATAACAATCATTTCTGAATGGAAAAATAATCACCAATAGGCCTCTCACGGCTACGTCCTTAGTGTGAATTCAGCAACATTCTATTGAAGATTTCCAAGCTCGGTTCGAATATCCGAAGTTTATTGTATTAAGTTTACAAATTTAACTATTGATTTATCAAGAGGCTGATTTACTTAATAATCCACACTAAATCAAAAAGAATGAAAACTACAAATTATTGCTGGTAAATTTGAAAATGTTTGTATATTCTTACATATAGTTTTATTCAGAATTTATGATTTCCTATCAATTCAGTGGAAACAAACTAATAGAAATGAAAGATATATGTAGTAACCTTTGAAATTCACCGCAAAATACACATCTGCAATTTAATGAACTAAACTAACTCATTCTATATAATTCAAGTTGTACTCTTTGGAAATTTTGACATGATAACTTAATAATCCAACTTTGTAGTAAACTGCACACGCTAAAACCCAACTGCGAAAAATATTAAGGGCCACAAAATAATTGCAATCAACTAGTTCAGAATCATTGATAATAACCAAAATGCTGCTCTCTTTGACCTCTTTCAATTGGATTTAAAATGTTGTCGATTTCCAGTTGCTCATTACTGCAATTGAGTTTCTAAAATGAACACAAAAACAATGATTGGCTTTCTGTTTCTTCTACAAGGTATGTTAATAATGCTTCATCAAATATTTACTGTAATTATTAGTGTTCGAATCGTACGCTACTGGTGGGACAGGTATGTATTTTTCTACTTAATGTTCGGTTGCAAAATGCTCTGATAATTAATTTTAAAATATTGTATCATCATGAATGCTTTTTTAACCATCATAATGTACGAAAAAGTTTGAAGTATTTCCAAATGGCCACTTTGAAATTTAATGGAAATGTGTTTTAATGAAAGATTTACAGAATTTTTCAATTTGATTGCTTCATATCGGATAAATTAATTGCTTAAATTAACGACATTAAATTTTTAATCAAAAGTCATGTTAAAATATATTGTCTTGCAATATATTTATATATTTAGTACAGAATTTAATCCTTTGTCATAATGCTCTATCTGCTCGCAATAGGGCCAATGATTTTAGAGCATGATAATTTCAAAAAAAAAAAAATTTATGAAATGTGTAAATTAGCATCAATTTGCAATTTGATCACACGTCAACTTTAATTCAATTTTCAAAATATTCACTTAACGATAAGATTCATTGATTGCTGAAGTAAAATGGTATTAATAAATATCGGACGACAAATATTTTTAAAAGTGAATCCATGGTTAAAATCTCGAAGAACATGCGGAATTAAAAGTGCTTCATTGAACAACAATAAGTAACTTTATGGTTTGTATTTCTCAAACCAGTAAAATGTATGCCATACTAGACGCTATTATATTCTATGTGGTTAAATGCACAAATTGAATTGTATCTTTGACAGATGAAGATACACGTACATCAACACCATTTTTGTGGAAAAATATTAGCATTGCATCCAAAAAATCTGCAATCACCAATACCTAGTCATCTTGATAACATTTAGGTTAAGCCGTAGATGTCGTAGTAACTTGTTAACAAGCCCTTAGCCAGCCTCGTTAGTTAAGGGATGCTAATTTAACAAAATAAAATGCTAGGTGATGCTATATGCAGAAAGATGTGTTAAGGAATTATGTGTCACTAAGGGATTGCATAGGACAGCACAACCACTCATAATATGTAGCATAGTCTATATTCCTTCATGTTTTCCTAAAAGAATTGCCAGGATTTTGAAAGTCGTAATTTTTCTGAACAATCCTATAACTGCAAACAAGTATGCGCGAATTTAAAAATCTTAAATTAGCATTTATATGTTTTTAAATCATTTTGTTCAGGTGTAGAAAAATTGAATTTCACTTAATTCAAATTCTGTAATTGCAAATCCTGCACACAAATTACTTTTACAAACAGTTTTCAAACTACTTAAATTAATGAACGTATGAAATCTTTTCCTAAAATTTTACTATACTAATTCACACTAATTATATTATATGCTTTGATTAGGATTATGATGGATCATTCAGTGCAAAGGAATTTACTGATACTAACAGGGGCTGCAACCATAAATAAGAAAACTGGGACCATGGATTTCAGACTACTACTAATAATATTTACCTAACTAGACGTTATGCCGTGTAACCATGACCCCAGAAAATGTCATGAGACTGGCATCAATAATTTTCTGGTATTAACACTCTAGTTTGAACATACGTGGTTCATTCAATAATGACTCAGACTAATTAAGAAAGAAGCACAGCACAAAAAACTAAAACGATTTTTATTAAACTGCATTAAATACTAGTTCGAGAAACATATGTAATTATTTTTCAATATAAGTACAAATGCAGCAATCAGTTTATTCCATCAAGTAACCAATTCTTAAAATACATCAATAAATCATAGTCCAGAGAGCTGGCAAACCACTTTTCAACAAATTGCTGGAGGGATGTGATGCCTCAAAATGTTGCACAAGTAATGCTTTGTTCATGTACTTGAATAAACAGTAATTGCTTGGAGCAAGATCCCTGCTGTACGGTGGATGTCTTAGAAGTGTAAGACCACTCATTTTTGTTAAAATTGTGCAATATTATTTGCATGGATGGGAGCACTACAAACAGGGAGCCAGATTAGAACATTTCTTGATTTCTGTTTCTTCTTACGGCATTCCTCAGCGAATTTGGCATAGTATGTACCATTTATTGTTTGTCCATTAGGCAAGAAGTCAAAGTGATTGACTCCACCTTTATCCTAAAATACTGAAAGCATCATTTGTTTTTGATGTGAGGTGCTATTTCTCATTTTCAAAGGAGGTTTCTTTTCTTTATGTTTCCATTCAGGTAAGTGTAATGAACGAGTTGTCTCGTCCTCAGTAACAATTTTATATACAAAGTCATCACCATGCTGATTTAAGCATTTGTAAATTCGATATATAGACTTTTATCACACTTCCGCATTCTAGCTTTTCCCTATGTGACAAAAACTAAATGTGTAAATTATACGTATACTGCAGACAATAACATTAATTACATTTATTCATTTAAACAAACATAGGGTCAGTTTTCAAAAGCAATTACTTTGATTGAATTATCCTGTTTATCTCTTCGTTAGTCCGAGGCATTATTGACCGAACCAAGTAAGAAAGGCAGTCTTACATTTCTAAGAATGTTGAGTCTTGAAAAATAAAGTTTAAATATTTTTATACAAATATTTGCATGAGATAGTAATGTGAACATCAATATACATTGAATTTTTGCATTCAAAATGTGGGGCTACATACACTGTTATTCCAAATTTTCTTGAATTTTTCGCATTATTTTGACTTGAATCATGCAGTTTAAATTTTAATTTTCAACTATTTTAGATTGTCCAGTTTCAAAAATAGTACTGAAGATATTTTTGTAATAATATTAGAAATCTGTGAGTTAATAATCGATTATTGGTAGCAATGAAACATTAAAAACCAATCAAAATTTTGATTTCAATTTTTTTTTTCATTTGTTATTCAATTCTGAAGAATAACACAAAGAACACAAATATTTGCACCGGAAAACGCAAATTGATAAACATGCTTATCGCATGTTGTATTTATTACATAAAAGCTTGCAAATTTCAAGAATTTAAGTTAAGAATTAACATCTGCTAAAAATTTCGATAGAAACTATGACTTACTAATGATTATTTTTGTATTTAGCTCTCAATGAATCATCCGAAGGTAAGTAATTCATAGATAATTGTATTTATGCTCCAGATGCACCTATTACCAATATCTTGTAAAATATTTTTATAATCATTAAGTTAAACACATTTTGTAAAAGGTTAAGAGTCAAAGCAAATTTATTGCTTAAATGTATATAAAAACTATAAACTAACACATGACAACGATATTTACAAAACTAATTAAATATGCAATATTAATTAAAGGGCAGATTTAAAAGTAATTTGACCATGCGTTGAGTTTATTATCTATGCCCAATAATGTTTGCCTACTTAATAGAAATTGTTTTATTTTTTTCTTGAAATGTTTATAGCTTTTCTCACATTTTATATCAATACTTAAATCATTCCATAATATTGAACATTTAAAAGAAAATGAATCTTGACGATTATTGATGCTAAAAAGTGTTTTACTTCTTTTATTGATTTTGATGTAATTATTAAGAAAACTTAATGAACTTAATTCATGAATAAATTTGTGAATCATACATAAAGATTGATACTGAATAAATAACTCGGGGCCAAAATATTATATGATAATCTTAATTGCGTTATGGATTCATGTTTTTCAATATAATTAAGTGTTCTAAATGCCCAGTTAAACATTTTTGCTAATGATGAACGTTTTTGCGATTTGAGATTTTGAAGAAGAAATGCTCAGTAATTAAATTGACTTAAGACAAATGAATGAATTAGTTCTACATGCGATGATTTTCCTACATGGCGCAAATGGTACAAATATTTTATTCCACATGCCATCTTTTTTAATTGGTGGGAGAAGAAATTATCCAATTTTAAGTCATTGTCTATTAATACACCTAGATAGTTTACACATTTACTTTGACTAATTTCGTTATCACAAACATGAATTTAAAAATTTTCAGTAAGCTTTTGTTGTTGTTTAAATGAAAATATGATAAATTGAGTTTTGTCAGAATTGTTGATTTTTAGTTTATTACGATTGAAATATGCTACGAGGTTTTCAATATCTTTTGTCAAATGTTTAGTTGCGTCAAAAGTATTTTTTGCTGTTCGTAATATACAAGTATCATCTGCGTATTGATAAATAGTTCCATTTGTCAAGGATTTTGAAATATCATTTACGTATAATGCTAATAGAATGGGTCCTAATACAGTTCCTTGGGGCACACCAAGATTTGTAGTAGTATACTCTGAAAAAATATGGTCGATTTTAACTCGTTGTTTGCGATTGCTTAAGAAACTCATAATGAAATTTATTGCATTGACACTAAAACGTTCTAGCCTTAATTTTTCTTCTAAAATATCGAAATTAATTGAATTCAATGCTTTGCTTAAATCAAGTAAAGCAACCGCTGTAAACAAATTTTGATTTAAATTTTGTTTAATTTTTTCTGTGATTGATAAAATCGCATCAGATGT
>CABFPE010000446.1:588142-612520 GCA_900660155.1 Hofstenia miamia
TTTAGGCGTTTGAAATAATCCTTTAACTTACATTCATAACTAAATTTGCGGCTCTTTTTGATTAATTGCTTAGCGCGTTCATAATTAGTCCAATTAAGATTGATGGGATCCGATTTCGCAAGTTCAAAGAGTTTATTTTTCTTAATTACCAGGTCCTTAATCAAGTCAGAATCACGGGGTTCGTTAATCACTGGCCTTAATTTAGTGCTAATTAACTTTGTTCGCAGCTGTGCTACTTTGTTTAACGCTTTGGTGATTTCACAAGTGATGAATTTTAACATACTATCGGCATCATTAAAAGTGTAGGTTACATCAAAGGATATGTTCTTCAAGAGGTGCATAAATTTTTGCTCATTAAAGCTGCTAAAATCCCTAGAATAAATAACTTTCCTATTTTTTGTCCTGAACTTATGGTTACTAACAGAAACGCAAAGATTGTGATCACTAAATGATTCAAACATATAAGTTTTATATTTATTACAACTATCGGATAGAAAATAGTCAATTAAATTAGAAAATCTAGTTGGGTTGGTTTTATTAATAGTTTGAAAAACAAAAATATCACAAATATGATCAATTTTCTTTGATTCAACAAGGACATTAATAAACTTATTTTCAAGAATTGCATATTCCATTTCTTCAATTTTGTGGTTACAAAATTCAGAAATATAATTTTTATTTGGATTGTAGCAAATGTTTATGAGTTCGCTGTTTGAATTTGAAAAAGATTTTAGTTCAATCCACATACTTTCGAAAATCTCATGTTTAGTTTCTAAATCATTCGTACGTTTTGATTTTAAGGATTTTGGAATAAGTATCATTAATCCCCCACCGCGGTCAGATCGATTTTTGAAATGAATATCATAAGTATTACAGTCTGGATTATATAAAAATGGTAAATTTTCAGAATCTTTTAGCCAAGTTTCAGTAAATACATATATATAGCGCTATTTCCAATTTTGCTGACCATTTGAATAAATTCATTGCGATTTGCACTAAGACTTCTACAATTTAGGTAAATAAATTTAAAATTTTTCCTAAAATTATTTAATACATCTTGTATTTTATTTTCGGAAATTGTTGGCCCTGGGTTACTCTTTCAGTGTCTCCAGAAATGATTATTCGAAATTTTAAGAACGATTTTAAATGATTACTTAATAAATTATAGAATTTCATAGCATAATAATTTGAATGTACCTTTGTAATTTTCGAAGGATGATAGCTGAATTTTTTAAGGGATTCATCTAGGGGTATAGCAAACTGCCCTTTAATTAATATAGTAACAATAGTTATAATATAATAAAAACTGCATCTGAATAAGTTCATTGATCGTAGATGAGAGAGTTAGATTGAGCGATATGGCGTTGTGGCGTAGGAAGAAGGTGATGGCGGGTACGTAAGTGATTTNGCGTGGAGAGAGTAGAAACTTTTCGAAGACTTGAATGACAGTGTAGCTGCAGATTTGACTTGAAATTCGAGATGTTGCCATTCAAAGCGTCGATCAAACCAGTGTTTAAAATGACAGTATTGACGTGTGTTTTTGGGTAAAGCGATACTTTTCGTGTGAGTTCAGTGGTGTTGCTTCCTGGGTAAGAGTGTATTGTTGTCAATTGATTGTGAAGAAGACGTTGTGAACATGCGTATTTCAATATGCTGCTTCCAATGATGAGGGTTGTACTCCCGGGTTTTTCCTCTTTCAATTTTGACGGTTGTTTCTTGGGTGTTGGTTGCATCCTTGGGAATGAGTGATAAGTGAGTGGTGACGATTTTGAAANATGACAGTATTGACGTGTGTTTTTGGGTAAAGCGATACTTTTCGTGTGAGTTCAGTGGTGTTGCTTCCTGGGTAAGAGTGTATTGTTGTCAATTGATTGTGAAGAAGACGATGCGAACGTGCTTATTTCAATATGCTGCTTCCAATGATGAGGGCTGTACTTCCGGGTTTTACCCCTTTTACACGTGATTTCAATTTTGACGGTTGCTTCTTGGGTGTTGCGTGCATCCTTGGGAATGAGTGATAAGTGAGTGGTGACGATTTTGAAAGGACGGATTCTGTTGTAGTTGTAGTTGGTGCTGAGTTTTCGGGTGTCTTTGCTTGTGTTTGAACTTCGAGCAGAGATTAAGTAGAGACATCAGATACTGAAAGGAGAGAATTCTTAAAAAGAAAAAGAAGTGCTTCAGCTGCCTGTTCTTTGTTCAGCTTAGCGAACATTTGGTGGAGCGGCGTTTTCTTTTTATTTTCAATCAAATTGATTGCCGCATCCAGCGACGTCCCGCCGCTGAACAAATCACCTTGCACCGCTTTTGAGAGCGAACTTGATATCCGACCGTTCTCGACAAGAGCACACATAATCGAAATCAAAATTATTGCTTTCAAAGAAAAAATCCTATTAGATGTTTATATTAAATTTTTTAGATTAATTTAAATCTAGCAACGAACTATTGTACGCTATTTTACATTTTTCTTAATACACTGTAAAAAATTTTAATAAAATAATAAGTACAGATACACAGAAAAAATATAGATAATTCGGCACTACTGAAATGAAGATTAGTAGAAATAACCATTCTTATCTGTTCTGTTTACAACTAAGTTTCTGCTTTCTGTCACATTAACAATGTCACAATAAAAGTTGTTTTCTATTTGAAACAGTGCAATTTCTTTTATCAATATGAATCCAGGCCTTCAAAATAATAGCATATAAAATTGGGCATCTTAAATTCAAATATTTCGAATTGCTGTTAATTTATATTAACAAGAATTTAAAGGAGGGCGAATTTTTTTCATAATCATAAAAAATGGAATAATTGCTTAATAATATAATTATATATCATTGTATATAATTGCGTCCCAACAGTTTAAGATATCGGTTCTAAATCAAGAAAGCAATTTCAGTAAATGTATACATTGCAATTTGAGGATACTACAAACAAATTTAGAATCTTGAAGACAATTATAAATTTCTAGAAATCATTTAGTATTTTAAAGATCTTTAAGTTGCTCTAAAGAGAATCATTTTTATTCGTTTTTTCAGAAACTTAAAACTATAAAAAAGATAATTATTGGAACTTTAACCCTTAGACGGCCAAGCAATTTGATACTACGAGAATGGCCAAGGGGTTGTGATTTTAACCACCTCCATAATTCTTTATTCTAACTCAATTTTTTTCACAATAAAAAGGCTTTATTATTCCAAATGATATCTAATTACACTAAATCAATCATTATCAGCAAAAAAACTTAGTTATCTGAGACACTGCATTGAATGCAAGCGAAATTACTGTGTAATTTGCAAACTGGGATTTCACAAAGTCCGCATTTTTCTTTGGTTTTGAGTGCATCGCGTGGTTTCTTTCCTTCTTCTCTACATCTTACGCAGTTCTTACAGTTCTTGTCCAGCTGAAGTATTCCATATTCGAAACAAATTTCTGCTCATTGCAGTTTTCTAAAACTTTGAATTATGAGCACTCCACAATTCATTTGTAGGGATGTGTTTGTCGTCGTTTGCAACACGGTAATATAATATTCCCAAATAAACTTTCAATGACTCCATTGATAGTTTCACATGAATTCCAAGAATATTAGCTTTTCTTTGAGAGTGCCGAAGTATTTCCTCTAACATTTCTGGTGGGAAGAATAGTTCCTACGTTTCTAAGATTGTGTCTTTCTTCGCTTCATTTGTAGGCCCCTCGTGACCTCGGTATACGTTATCAGCACATCGTCTTCTTTCAGTACGAGTATTTTCCGACCATTTATTTCCATCTTTGTCTGTCCACATGTTATTCTGCTGAGCTGGTTCTTCTTGCTGTTGCGGGCGCCTATATCTTCTTGGAATGACATCTTCTTCGTATGTTGGTGAGCTATAATTATCACCATCTTGCTCTACTCTCACATCATTGATGTGCACCACACTATTCTTATTGTCTTCACTTGAACTATCGTCATCTGAAACATTGATATCAAACAGTATATTTACAGCTACACGGCAGCAGCTCTTCTTGGTCGTGATGATGTTGCCATCGCATGCAAAGTACAAATGAATAAATGAATCGAACTCCCTTGTCAACACGCTCATTGCACGCGTCACTCGTCAGCTAATCAGTGATCTGGGCGCGCGCGCGCGCGCGCGCGAGTCACCCTCATTCATTCGAGCCAGCAGTCGATGCAGGTGGCGTTGGTACGCGAAACTCTTAGGGTTTAATGACAATACCCTTAAACTAAAATTAACCTAGTTCCAGTTCCCATCGATTTGTTAATTAGGAATGCGGACCAAAAATCCGAAGGGGTGGTGAACATCACCACCCCTTGGCCGTCTAGGGGTATAAATTTCTTGATTATATTAATGGTCTCAAATTTTAAGGCGTCGTGTGTTTTAGTATTTTTAATTAGTATTAATAAAGAAATAATTGAAGTTCGTTGCTTGCCACTGTATATAATAATACAATTACTATTATTTTTATTAATATTACTATTTTCAATATTATATGTATATAACATAGCGTATATATAATATAGCATGATGTAGAAATTAACATAATATATTAAAAATAACAGAATATAGTATGATATAAATTTATTAGCAATATATATATATATATATATATATATATATATATATATATATATATATATAATTGTATTTCAAGTCACTAATTATAAAATTTATACTTACCAAGCTTAGCCTATACTTAGTACAGCTCTATATTTTGTCCCCAAATCAAATCTTAGATTTCAAGAAATATTGAAGCAACTGCAGCACTTTTTATACATAAAGAGTAGGATAGAACAAACAGCTATATTATATTTCTCGAAGGTTATATTTATCAAGAAGTTTCCTTTTTTGGAAGCTAATTAAATTAAATCATATTTGTTATTTCCTAAGTTTGTTCCTTTTTTTCTAAAATCATCTATTAAATTAAAAAAATCTAAACCCCATGTATCATCACTTTCTATTGATAGTAGTTACAAATTACATAATCATTCCCTGTATATGGTATATCACAGATATAATTTAATTTTTACGCTAAGCACAAAGGGCGTTATTTGTTGTAAATCATAGAGTGCATATTGAAGTATATATCCTAATGTTAAAATACAAATAACATTATAATTGTTGAATTCACTTTGCAAAAGATTTAATTGTAATTTTTTTAAGTTTACTAATAACTTTTCTGTAATAATTGCTTAGCGCAAGGTACCCAAAAATGCGGGATCCATGGCATTCGTCCCCTTGAAACCGGTAATGCTCATGGGTAAAGGCAATATAGCGGATAGCTTTGATTCTTATCACAGGCTCAATTTTAGCATTGTGAATCAAATTTTCATCTAATTTTTTAATGAAAAATATAGTTTTCATCCTATGCCCCTGTGAAGGGTCACCCTAAAATCTATCTCCATAAATAATCATGGTATGTAATTAAAAGTTAAGAATTCGAACTCGCAGTAAGAAATTTAGTTTATTCTAAATTTTGTGTACGAATTTATTCAGAAAATTTGGAAACATTAAGAGTAAAAGTTTGTAAAAATCCTATTACATCACTGATTTTGAAGCAAATTCATTTAAAGTAATGGGATTTTAGCAACATTTGACTTTTCTATTTTTCAAGACAAACGAAATACATTTAAGCTAAGATTTAAGAATAAACTAATTTTTTTCACTGAATTCGATTTTTCACTTTAATTTACATAGCATGATTATTTATGGAGATAATTTTAAGGGCGCTCCTTCACAGGAGCATAGGATGAAAACTATATTTTTGCTAAAAAATTACATAAAAATTTGAATTCACAATGCCAAAACTGAGCTTAGTGATAAAAATCAAAGCTATTGTATTCCTCATTGCATAAATAAATTGTGAGGATGAGTGACCCAAATCTTTTGACTGGCACTGTATTTGTGTTTCAAATTTCATTGGATATGGGTGAGAAATTAACAATACAAGAAAGAGTTAAATTGATTTTTATGTTTGGAAGAGATGGGGCTAAATACCGTTCTGTGGCTGAAGAAATCAGCCGCACTCATCCCGAACAAGAAAAACCATTGAGCCATACCACAGTTTGCCGTTTGATCAAACGTTTCCAAGAAACTGGCTCAGTTACTGACCGTGAGAGATGTGGTCGACAAATGAGTGCAACTGATGAAGAAACACAACTATGGTTTTGGCGAATATTGCTAGAAGCCCCGCGAAATCAGTAAGGAAAATAAGTCAGGAGCTTACGATTAGCAAATCATCAGTACATCGTATTCTTAAGGCACAGAAATTTCATCCGTACAAAGTGGATCTTGTTCAATCTCTACATGACACCGAGAGGCGATTAAAGTTCTGTGAATGGGCGAGTAACACATTGAGTTTTCAATATTTTTCAATGATGAAGCAATTTTTCATTTAAATGGGAAAGTAAATTGCCACAATATGTAACATTGGACAGAAGTAAATTCTAGCTGGAGTGAGGTAGGACATCCTCAAACCAACCCTAAGATCTGGGCGGGAATATGGGAAGAGGAAATTTTTGCCCCTTATTTTTTTTAATATTAGCAGTGTCACTGGAGAAACTTATTTAGAGTTTTTACAGACCTTCCTGTTGGACTACCTCGAAAATGTTCCTTTACTTCGATGACAGAACTTCTTATTTCAGCAAGATGGAGCTCCATTACATTTTGCAATTTGTGTGCGCTACTACCTAAATCAAACTTTTCCCGGATGATGGATCGGGCAAAGATGTCCCGCGGAGTGACCACCACGATCACTAGATCTATCACCTCTTGACTATTTCCTTTGGGGACATCTTAATTCTGTTGTTTACCGAAATCGTCCACGCACTCTTGATGATTTAAAAGATGCTAAAATAACTGAATGTGAAATGATTAGAAACTGAAACCCTTAACAGAGTAAAAGACAATTTTATAAAGAGGATTGATGCGTGTATCAATGCAGAGAGTGAACAATTTCAGTATCTATTATGACTATGATGAATAAAATTAATATTCTTATCAATATTTATAAATCAGATCACCCTCTACGCAGAGATACTAGTAAGTAACTTATTAGAACATTGCAATAAAATTGATACATAATTTTCTGTGCCTACCCCCTAAATTCCATGGGCAGGCTACACCTCTGTCCTAAACGTCATCATTGCTTGAGCTTTTCTTGTATTTTAAATGCATTTCCCCAAGAATTTTTTTACGATTTCAGCCTTCAATTTCTTTGTTTATACAATGCAAAAAATTCCCATTTTTAGAAGTCCCAATGACTCCTTACAACTAAAGTTGACAATGATGAGTCTCTTCAGTTAATGTTGCATAATATAGTAATGTATGGTTTGATCAACAGTTTTCACAACTAAAAACCACAGTTCACATGGATAATGAAAAATATATAAGAAATATTAACCCTATTTTCCACACTGGGGCTTGGTCTTGCCCCCCCCTGCAAACTTTTTTTTAAATTTTGGCTTTTCGAATATGTGGGATATGTCTGTGCTTTCCTGCCGTTTGCTTTTATATGTAAACAATATTCTAAAACTGTGATTATGACATGTTGCAGTTTTATATGAATCTACAATTTGTGCTCCCCATTCCGACATAATATATCTGTTGCAAAGCAAAGAGCCTACCATATATACATTTCCCAGGTCTTGTCAACTCACAAAACATTGTAACACTAAGCCTATTGAAAAAATCCAAAACCTCAAAAAAATCACGAATTTTTTACTACCTATCATATCAAAGGTTAACATCATCATCATAAAAATGACGTAAACATCTATTTAATGCTCTTATCTTGTAAACGAAGGATTATTTTAGTGACATGCAAAATTCCAAAAAAAATCTTTAATAAAAAAACATGTGAAAATATATATGAATCAACTACCCTCCAGTGAGTTCAACTGACAAAAATATCATGTAGCAAATAGGGTGGAAATTCAATTTTATAATATAGACTTTCTGAGTAACTTAAACTTTTAGGCGTTACTAAATTCGAGCAAGTTATAAACTTCTTGGGTAAGTAAGTTTACTGGATTTTCCTAAATTAAAGTTCAGATTCGAATTTTTTATCCTACATTAATTATCATTTAAATTCGGAATTAAATTTCAACAATACATTAATTGATTTTTACATATGTAATACAATTTTTAATATTAAGACTCTTGTAAAGTTGATGATTTTTTTGTCTTTAACTAGTTTCGTGCACAAATAACATAATACATGCCTATTTATGACAACTACATGCAATATTTGTAAGTCACATAAATCTACAAAAAATAAAATTCACTTAATCCAAATCTTTGAATATAAATAGTAATAGTAATCAAGGATTTAAGTTAAAAGTAGAACATATTAATTTGAAGGCTATAGTTTTAAAGAACATAGCATGATTTCTTTTAGGTAACCATACTGAGTACTTGGATGCAGTTTTTAATAAAACTAACATGGATTCGGTCGATTACAACGAAGTTAACAAGTGGGTCAATTTATATTACTGTATAAATATTGTTTAAATTTTGGTTTTCAAGTTGTTTGTTGCAAATTATTGTTTATGGTATTTATTAAAACTTTGGCAAAATATAGTTATTAATGTTGACTATTCGAAAGATTGTGTGCAAATATACAGGCTATTGTTTTAAGAAGTCCTCGACTTGGATGTGGTGTAAAATTTAAATGGCTATATATGTGTCCACGTTTTAAATTACAAACCTAGATTTAGACAATTTTAGTAATTTAAAATTTATGTCATATGCTACACAACATGCAAATTTGATCAATATTATACTCAACTTATCACAAGAAAAAATTATTTTCGGCATTATTTTGTAATTTTCGGTCGACAATTNCAAGCAGCTGCATCAGGAGTTGTCGCTGATATTGTTGCAGATATTGATTCTGAAAATAGATGCCTGGAAATGGGAAGAAACCATTTCTGGTGATATCTTACATTGTATTTATGACATACAACAATTGTGATATGAGTTATAGAGAGTTGGAAGTCAATTTGCATTATCTTAATTGAAGAATTCACATCCTTCCTCTATATAATCTTCTTCAATAGCTTTATTTGTTTGCATCATGCATATGTACAAATAAGATATATACATATTTACAAAAATGTACTAAGAACTTAGATATACATATACTACAAACTAAGCTACAATAATTAAAANCAAATTTGATCAATATTATACTCAACTTATCACAAGAAAAAATTATTTTCGGCATTATTTTGTAATTTTCGGTCGACAATTATTGAACGATGTTCGGCACTTTAGTTGTTTTTTCGTAAGAACAAAAGAAAGAACGTAAATATTGAATTGAATACATACAACAATCAAATGCTCTTATTTTATTTAATAAATAAAAATTTGTTGAGAGTTGCCTCCAGTATATCTGGCCGATAGTCGATAAAGATTAGAATAGAGAAAAACCACTCTATATTTACTGATGAACACGGAACAGAAGCAGAAATTCTTATTTCTGCATCATTTCCAATTCCTGTACATCTCGCCAAGTCGGCTGCCTTTGCTAAGTTGCTATTTTTCTCACACATCTTGCGCAATTTTTCCATTGCCACTTCAGCTTGACTTAGATTAAAAAGATTTTCATGCACATCAGTTACAGCTTTATCCGCCTATATAACAGTGAAGTAACCGGCCTCGACTTCCGTAACTTTGCTTTGGAATGTATCACAATGAAGAGACATATCCCACTTCCTTATTTACAAAAGATCTTTTGCATCCAGGTACCAACGAGAAACAACTGGGCAAGGGAATTGATCACACATGCAATTTTCGAAAACTTGCCATTCTTTTTATCCGCGGAAAATTTTTCAAAGGTCTTGTTCAATGTTTTCACTAAACTAAATTATACTTTGCGAAACTATTGAAAGCATATGAGCCAAACAGGTGACGTTCAACATGTCAGGAAACGTTGCCACAAGATTGCCAGATAAGCAGCAGTATCCGTTAAAAGAAGACGAAATCGACTGAAATCATCCATGAACCCAACAGATATTAGCGCTTTTACAATTGTTTGTTATACTGTAACTGCAATTGGTGAAGTGTCGCTTTTTGTGATTTCAATTAGATAGGACTGGGGGTCTTTTCACTGTTATAATTGCTAATCAAAACGGCTGAATATTTTTTGCTTCTATTAACTTGACCCATCAAAAAAACGTAAAAATCTGAAAAACTCAAATTATGATTTGTGGCCACTCAGAAACCCTTTTGATGTTGAAGTTGAAATAGAAAAACCACGGGTGCACTTTGCAAATTTACACTAATTAAATAATGTACGTGATTAATTAGCATTTACAGCGATTGCCATGGGGTGTAATGCAGCTAATTAATTAAAATTATGTCTAAAATAAAGTTCAATATCATTTTTATTCATGCCTCCAGAGAATTTTTTTCGGCACTTCTTGCCTATTCTCGGCACATTACTTTATGGTATTATTAATACTTCGGCAAAATATATTATTAATGCTGATTTTTTGAAAAAATTGTGAGCAAATATACAGTGTATTGTTTTCAGAAGTCCTCAGCTTGATTGTGGTGTAAAATTTAATTGACTATATATGTTTCCAAGTTTTAAATTTAAGACATAGATTTCACTAACTTAAAATGTATGTCTATAGGTTACACAATACGCAAGAGAAGCATGTCACTGATGTTTCTCTGTCCCTCAATTGGTTGTTTCAAGTTTTATCAATATAATGCTCATCATCATTTTTAATCATGCCTCCAGAGAGGTTTTTTCCGACACTTCTTGCCTATTCTCGGCACATTTTGCACTTTTCGTGATGTGGCGAAAATAATTTTTCCTACTTATCAAACTGTTTTATTTTCCAAAAAAATTTACTGTAATTTATCATGTTAAAATTGTAGAAAAATTTCTTAGACGAATTGAAAATGTCATTCTAATAAAAATTGGGGACAAACGTTTGGCGCAAACAGAAATTTTAAAGCATTTCAAATTTTTGATGAGTTTTTTAGTAATTTATAAACAATACTGAATGAGAAGATTCTAATAGTGAAAAAAATTCCAGGATAATTTGTAAACTTTATAATTTACTTTATCTTCTATTTATGTCAGGATTTTTTTGAATGTCCATGTATATAGACTAAATAAATTTGACTTTACTTTACCCTGCTTTACATTATTTGATACTTTTTTAGAATGTTGGTATAGGATCGCTAATCAAAGCAAATTTCTCTACTAATGTGTTTGGTTGAATAAAGAATATATTTTAGAGATTTGTTACTTCATATTTCTTGGAATCTATTTCAATGCAGATGTTTTTTGTGTTTTAATTTTGAAATACACACATACTTTGTTGCAATTCTTTATTTATATAATGATTATTTCATTCTTACCAATCTGTATATGTGTAAATTTATACATATAGTTTAAATGATTTTTAAGTTCAGATCTATTTTAATGTCTAAACAAATACTTCAATCATGCATATATTTTGATTATTCAGAAAAAAAATATTTAAAATACAAATACTCAACACTGAAGTATCTATCCGTATCATATCCTCTATTTGCAAGACTAGGAGGGCTTACATTACTGTGAGAAATTCATATTATATTAATTTTAAATTCAAATAGTTTTGACTCTCAGTCTTTACAAAATACCTAAAATTACATTTTGAAACTGTTAGTAAAATTGATCAAGAACTTCCCAGTAAATGATCAGTTAGGGTGTATTAGTTAAAAAAGCATTTAAGCTGCAATATCACTATATTATTTTGACTAACAATGAATGCTTACACTTTTGAAGCAAATATGAATATTTAAAGAGACTGTGATATGGAACCGTTTTTGTATGACTATTGGTATGGAAAGAGTTTTATGTAGCTCAAGTAAATGCAAGCAAAATCGCAGCATTTGAAAATTGTATCAAACATGATCTGACGCATTTTTGGACATTGGTATTAAATTGTAGCAGAGGTTAAATACAGCATTATAAACTGACAGTTTATGACATGGCTGATTTTCTTAAAAATCAGCATACATTACTTGCAAAGAGTTCATCTTACGTGAAGTATTAGAAAAATAATTAATATCTCTCTCCACTATTCATACTTCCGGATTTTGTCAATTTAAATTATATTTAAACTGCCTAAATTCAATTAACTTATGAGATTTGAATGAAACGATAGTTTAAACAAATTTGAGTGAAGAAACTACATTCAAACTATAAGACTAAAGTAAACAGTAAGTTTAGAATCAAATAATTTATCATTTGCTTAGGTTCGAACACAATACAGTTATTTCAAATTTAACTTAATAAGAACATGCAGATATATTTCGACTTACAAAGTAATCGTTAGATTCTTTACAAATTTTTAACTCTAAATTTACTAGATTTTACAATAATTATTATAATTTTCTAAATTTTAAAAAGTGGTAAGTTTAATTTATAAATATAGTTTTCTTTTGTGTTCAAACTTGGTTGCAAGGATTTTATAAAAATACTTTCAAAAATTTTTAAATAACTTGATCTTGATGTCCTATGTAATATTTTTGTTTTAAAATTTAGTTTGCATGTATTTAGATGATTAGATATACTAGAATTATAAAAAATTTGGGACAAAAAAATGGAATGCAAAATCAGAAATATGAATTCGAAAGCACAGCATTATGGAATTCTTACAAGATGCACGCATTCTAAGAAGAATAATTGTGACACATAATTTCCTAAAATTGTAATATTCAAAATATTACAAGAAAATGTATGCTAAATTTCAGCACTATGTTAGTACTGCCTGGAAACTAGTAAAACTCAATTTGACATAATACTTTTTTATGTTGCTTCTAAAAATCATTTTAAGTCTAATCATTGTAAAGACATTCCATTTAAATTTGTTAATCGCAAAATTATTAGTAGATTGTCGAGGTATATATGCTAGGATATAAGAATATATTCAGCAGTGTTCTGTGCATTTGATTTATACAATCTTAATTTGTGTCAATGCTTAACTGTTTTGAGTCAACATTTGATACTTTTTTCGGGTTTGCTTCAGTAGCATCAGCTTACGTGGATGTAATTTTGTAGAATCTGTCTAATACAGTTTTGTCTGCTTTTTGATAGTAGATGATTGAATTTCAAAAAATGGACCAAAGGAATATTTTGTATGCAATTACAGGCTTGTCCATGTGGCAGAAGTTTGATCTTCCATCACACGAAATTTGCTCTATTTTCAAAACATGTAATTACTGTGCGATCTACAATTCTTAATGTGGTTTATCCAAATCTACTCACGTGTGGAACATGCAAAAACATGCAATTCCCACAGCAAGACTTCCATGTTACTTGCTGTCGGAATTATAATTTTTTCAATGATTTTTCAATTTTGAAATCATTGGCGGCAAAGCACTTCAGTGTGAGTGAAACATGAATACGTTTCACTGTAATAAAAGTGTCTAACTGCAACTTTAACCTCATCAAGAAAACTTTCAGGATTAGAAACACATTCAATTTAAAGTCGGTAATGTCCGACTGCTAAATATTTTTCCAGTTATTTATTGTGACATTGTAATATGAGTGTTTTTACCCTCCTCCTCCTACAATGCCCTGATATTGAATGAATTGGGTGAGATTTTACGATAATATAGTTTATTTCTGATTAGGATGGCAATAATGACATCAAAAACAAATCTGATTTTCAACAAGGATTACTGTGCAAGTATTGTAAAACAGGAGAAGTAATCGTGCCTGCGTTCAATTATCTATCCTTATAGTATTGAATTTTTGAAAAACTAAATTGTTATTTTGCAGCTTAGCAATCAAAGCAGTTACAATAGCTACTATGTTTCAAATTGTACCAATTAAAGGTTTCCTCTATTTGAATGGTTCACTTTAAGACATAGGCAGAATAATTCCCAGACCGATATGAAGAAATATTTCAAAATACAAAAATTCGGTATTTTAGTATTGTTCATAATAAAATAAATATATTCTAATCTATGTTAAAGAACAGGGTCCTCAAAACTTACAAAAACATAATAATCTAATAAGATAAAACAAAAATGTCAGCTGCCTTATTCTACAAAAAGTGAAACTAGGGGATTCGGGCTACTTAGTTTACTTGTTAAGAAGAAAAAACACTCATATCATAATTTTGATTTGATTTTGCTTCCAGGACCTAATCATATTGCCCATGTCTAATTTTTAACCCATTACCATGATGTAATATGTTAGTATCAATATTAAACTTTATTTTGTAGGGTAGAATTTATAGAGTTGATATTCTTGTTGATATCTTCCTGAGCTATATAATTATAATGCTAGCACATAGAAAGAAAAAGCTAAATAAAGAAAACTCAACGCAAAGCATCCTTGTAAATAGGGCGTATGCAGGGTTTTCTAACGGGAAAGGTAATCTTATTAATGAGCCCTTCTTAAATTTTTGAAAATATTGTCAAAATAGACTTTAAAAAATGCATTTAACGGCCCTAGATTTTAAATTTTTCTATTTTTTTACAAATTTTTTTTGATTCATTGGAACATAATCAGAATAAAAGGCAAAGAAACTAAATACTTCTTGATTATTTCTAGGTAATATTTATTTTGATTATGCTATTGTTAATTATTTATCCTTTGTTGTAACCAATCAAGATTAATACGAAAAAATGTTTGTCGACAAACAAGTTTGACAAAAAGAAGTAACTGAAGAGCATAAGCTAATTAATAACACATTGCGTAAGAAACATCAGATGAAAGCTCAATATCAGCAATTTCTATCAACTGAAATAGGTACATGTTGTTTTTGTTGTAATGTGCAATATAAATATGCTGTAAATGAAAGAAAAAGTGATAAATTAAATCGTTTGGATTTTACATTTACGTTGCATCATTTTTTATTATATAATGACAACGGAAAGCTAAATGTTGAGCCTTCAGATGGCAGTATCTACATTCGGCAAACATCAAGTCAACTACTGAATCACTCTGCCCTGTTGAAAAAAATGTGCCTTTAGGTTAGGTATAAAAAAAGAGATTTTTATTCCGTTTGCATTATAACTAATGTCATTAAACAGCTGGACAGCTGATCATAGGCTAACCCCTTTTATTTTAGATCCAAATTTGTGTTGGTTATTATACATAATAAATAAAACTTATTAAACATAAATTGTGCCTATGAGCACAGTATTATCTATGTTAGTTATGTAATGCGTCTGGACAATCAATGACCAAGTTTCTGCAGGCAACAACAATTGCTCAAATGTATTGGAAGACATGTACTATTGTAAATGTAGGTTTATCTACATGTAAGGCTAATAAGAAGCAAAAGCGGCAAGGTTGCATTTATTCCCAGTTAATGAGTTATAATGAGAGCAATTGTGCAGAAATTCGATTATGGAGAGCATTGCACTTCACTACTTGAACCATTATCACTGAGAGGATTGGTGAGTCACCACCAATTGCATAGTAAATGGTGATTGCTGCTGGAAGCCATACTACTCTTGATTGCTTGCTCCATTTCAGGCTCCAGCTCTTGTAGTTAATCTTTACCAATCTAAATGGAAGCTTGTTAGTAAATACATAACAGTGTATATCAGTCTACATTATATAAGCTAATGTAATAAATCAGAAGTCAGAACTGTTAGTTGAAATCTCACAAAGCAGAGAAAGTTGTATGGTATCTATGAAAAGTAATAGAAAAAGCTAATTATGGTTGATCTCTAAACTGTTGGGATTCTAAATGGAGACCGTGACAGTTCATATGAACAAGCAATAATTTGAAAATTTTTTTTTCTGAGTTAAGATGGATTTCTTCTCAGTAAATTTTTTTTCTTTTTTAAGCATGGATTCAAGAGTTAAAGAAGAAATGTAAATAAAGATAGTTGTTTCTTTTCAAAAAACTTTTTTCTTTTTTAAGGCGATCTTAGTAGTGAATTATAAACACAACCAAACAGTGACAGATGTAGTGAAAATAAGTACTGAATCCTGAATTGTAACAAAAATCCTATGGAAAAACAATGCCAAACAAATAATGAACACAAGGAAAGATAAATTTTCATTGGGCTACCAAAATGCTACTCAATGCCAAAAAGAAAACATGGTGAATAACTCTAAAATGAGAAGCAGAACTAAATAAAAAATTAAAAGACCCCACAAGCAACAGCAGGAACCCCCAAAGCATAGAAACACAGTCACTACTTGAGAGTGAAAACTCCCCAACTGAATTTACTGTACAATCCCTACCAGGAGATCAAAACTTGATCATAGAATTGCAATGACAGATGCAACAACTATCTGTCTTTCTATTTCTCTGTACGACCCTGTAGTTGTTGAAGCTGTGGCTAACCCTGTCGTTGCGGGATAATTAATTTTTCCGTCTGCAATTGTGTTCCAGAATGCTTGAGTTAGTCCTCTCTTACTCATTTTCAATCATATATTTTCTTTTATTTCCAATTTTGATGTAATACACTCAACATTGATAGCTAACTGATTGTAGGGTTTTAAGAGTTCTTCCAACTCTGTTTTAGTGAATGCTTCTGTGAACATGAGCTTCATAGTCGCTATTGTTTGCTCCTCTTTTACTTTTTGATAATTCCTTGCTTTGGTTTCTTTCCTTTCTTTTGTTACTTTCATCTCTACTAGAAATCCTTCATCTTTTGTATTGATCCATTCTATCATTCTTGCTGGACTTATTTCTCTCCACTGTTCAATGTTTATTTTATCAATTGTCTCCTGCTTTTTCAGGGACAATAATATTTGTGTTGACATTAGCAATTCTTCTTCATCCAAGATTTCTTTTTGAGATTTTGTCACCATTTCACAGACTTCTACAGGCTCTGTTATCCCGCCCATTTTCATCATTTCCACACTTTTTATGATTTTAGTAAATGTGCATCATGGACTATCTCTTTTGTATCTCTCCATGGTTTCTTCAAGAATCTTCTGCACGTTTTTAACTGTTATCAATTTTCTTATATCTTCCATGTTCACCAGTTTTCTCTTAATTATTTTCTTCATTGTTAACCATGGTTGCCTTTTGAGTTGTTTTAACCGTGTTTTGGAAATTGCACCCCACATGTACTTTTTCATTGGCTCTTCAAATATTGACAGTTTGCTTGGACATATTCCAGTCTTGTTTGCAATTTCCACTATCAATATTTTCACAATGAGACTTCTGTTCACTATTATCTGACTGATGGCTTTTTCTATTAGCTGCATCAGCTTTTGTGTTTTATCTGGAAATTCCAATTTTTAAACATAGCCTTTTAAGAGCCAGTTTTTTGTTTGCATATTTATCAGATATACTGCTATTTTGAATCTCGTTGCTCATGCAAATCTTGTGTTGTACCTGCCGTGAGATTGGAGCTTAATTTCCTTGTCTTCTATTGTGAAGATCACTAATAGCAATGCTGTCGTTCTATACTGTTTCCCTGGCGCATTTTTCTCTTCAAATATTAAACCTTTGAAGGCCTTCTTCATGTTTAGTTTGTAAGCATGATTTACTTCTGTCAGTGCCACCTCAATCATTTTGTGGAATTTCTGTGATGGCACTTCTATCATTATTACTGGCCACTCTTCCTTTGTCTTCTTTTGTAGCTTCATTTTTTCCCAAATTCTCTGGATCTGCTTTAAGTGCTCTTGCCTTTGAGTTAGACTACACTTGATAAAAAGTTATTAGCTTTCTCAGCACCTTCATCATCCATCATTAATTCTACTGTTTTGACTTGATTGTATAAGTCAATTGCAATGCATAGGTTGACCATGATCCTGTAGACTTGCACCCAGTAGTCAATTTGTAAATCAAAATGAATTAATTCTGATATCATTGTGTCTGTTGATTTTTTCTCCCAGGGAAATATGTTCTCTATTTGCATCCAGGTATACAACAGATGTTTGGTGATCTCTTCCATTGTTGATCTTGCGATAATTACAATGTGCACTTTTTGTACTTTTCCAGATTTTTATTGTATTCTTTCTCTCTTAGTACATGTATGATCATTAGGTTATGTTTATCTATGTTTACTTCTGGGATTTCTGTGATTTGATCTATGTATGCCATAATGCTCTCTGTAATTTTGAGAGTGAAATCTTCATCAAATGTTACATGTACTAGGCTCTGCATATATGGGCTTTTGAGCATTTCATTCATTTCTCTTGGGTAACTGATTATCATGTTTACTAATGGTCTACTGTTGGCATCTAGCACTAATGGTAGGTTTCTTCCCTTTTGTTTCTGGCAAAAGTTTTTTGAAGGTGTTATGTCTCATTTTTGTAGTCCCCATAAAGTATGGGTGCAACATTTCTCCATCAATTTTAGACATCTGCTTTTCTCTTTTGTTAGACCATACAGTTTGCTCACATATAGTGTCTGAGGAGGCACATAGCTGAGTCATCCTTGGTGGTATTCTGCTGGTGCTTGGTTCACAGTCCATTGGCTGTGATTCTGTGGTGATGGTTTCTACTGCTTCACCCTTGAGTCAGTTCACAGTTGACTCTGTCAACACTTGACCAGTTGTGGGTTCCATGGTGATACCATCAGCCTTGCTTCCATATCATCATGGTTCTTCCCTCACTTACACCTTCCCCTGGAACTCCAGCTGTCACACAGCCCTTGAATCAGTGAAGTGGACTTTTGGAAGAAAAGTTGTGCTGCTGTTCACCAGTTCTCTGTGTGCCCTTGAATCAGCCTAGCAGATCTCTGATGGGAGAGGCTATATGTCAGTTTGTCTCCCTGCCCTTGAATTGGCCTTGGGGATTACTTTGACGCCTTCTCACTCTATGACGTCTATTAGTGAGTTCTTTGTACTTGTCCCTTCCGCCCTCCAATCAACGTCCAGTTTGAGAACTTCTTTTTATCCTCCTTCTCCTGTTGACTGTTGAGAGCTCCTCTGGCCTCTGATTCCTCAATGGTTGGTGCATTGTGTTCTTCTATTCTCCTAAATTCAGTTAGTAAATTTAAGTCTCATATTTCAGTGTCATATATATTTTTATTTCTCACTGCCCTTTGAGGCAGTACTCTTTCTCCTAAACTATTGTTTCCAATGTCTGCTGTGAATTCTTTGTCAAATTATTTCTCAGGTAGACTATCTAAATCATACATATTGTATACTATTTCATTGCCATTAACTTGGCTTATCTTAAATTCAGCATTCTCATCTATCTTTGTTTCTTCAATGTCCACTGTTGCTCTCTTGAGGTTCTGAAAATGTAGTAGTCTATTATTGTCTAATATGTACTCATTGTTTAGTAATGTCTGTACTATAGAGTGAGGCCCAGACCATATGGTTTTTTATTTCTGAACCTGGTTTGTGTTGGTGTGAATGCATATACCCTATCTCCTACTTTGTGTGCATGACCATAAATTTTTCTATTATAATTACATTGTTGTCTCATGGCCAACTTCTTGATGTTGTGGCACATTGTATCATGAATTGCTGTGATTTGGTTTCTTAGTTTGTTCACATATTCATTATCCATTCTTTCACTGTAATTAGAATATTGCATCGATAGAGGCGTCACAGCTTTTCTGCCAAACATTTCTTTAAAAGGGGTCATTCCCATTGTTGAATGTACTGAAGTATTATAGAAATACTCTACCATCTCAATTACTTCTCTCCATTTGTTTCTGCCTATTCTTGATGTTGCCACTCTTATTAATTTGATTATTGTTCAGTTTAGCCTCTCTACAGCTCTGTTCACCTGTGGGTGGTATGATGTTGTTCTTTCACTCACTATTTCCAGCAGCTTTGCCATCTCTTGGAATAATCCACTCTCAAACGGTGGTCCCTTATCTGTTATTATTGCTTCCATTGGGCCAAACCTCAAGATCAACTCTTTCAACACTATCTCTGCTGTTGTTTCTGCTATTGTATTTTTCATCAGGATCATTCTTGCATACTTGGTAAAATTGTCTACCATCACCAGCAGATGTTGATAACCCTCTTCATCCTTGGATAGCATTTCCAAATCAATGTGTATTATCTCATTTGTTTGTGTTGCAATAATTTTTTCCAATGCATCAGGAAATGTTGCTTGTTATTCAGTAAACATGTAGTGCATTTACTTATTATTTCCTCTGTCACATTCCTTACCACTGTTGTGATGAATCTTGAATTAAAAGTTTTCTCTGTCTGCATTATTCCCAGGTGGCCCTTTTCATGTATTCTCCATATAAGTTCTCTTATGTAGTAGTCAGTAATCACAATTCTGTTGTTTTGAGACTTGAAATATAATAATCCATTCTTGTTAAGTTTCCATTTGTACCACTCATAATAGCTTGCTGTCAGCTTTGATAGTATTGTTTGGGGTTATTTTAGCTTTTTAATGATCTCATTGAGAATCACATCATCTCTTTGTTTCTCCACTATCTCATGTTCAGATATCTCTTCCTTCAGTAATATTGGTAAGACCACTTGTCCCTTTTTATCTATGTTTATCTCAGGCAATCCCTCATACTCTGTGTGTGGTAGGAATTGAAACTGCTTTTTCTGTCCATCTGCTTTTACTGCATCCCTTTGGTACTCAGGTAATGACGTCCAAAGGTCTGCATTATTATGTAATGATCCTTTTCAATGTTTGATAGTAAATGTAAATTCATTCAAATACTTGATCCATTGTGATACTATTCCACACTTATATCCTGAGAATTTCTTTAGCTAAGCTAATCCACTGTTGTCCATGTGTACTCTAAATTCTCTTCCTATTATGAAATGTCTGAATTTCTTAATGCTCTCAATTAGTGCCAGCATCTCCAGCTTAATTAATCATAGTTCTCCTTGCTTGCTTTTAGTTTCCAACTTAAGAATTGTATGGGAACTTCTTTTCCATTTTTCAGTTGTCCCACTGTTGCTCCAATTGCCACCTTACTGGCGTCAAGTTTTGAATAAATTTCTCATTTTAATCTGGCATATCTAATGATGGCAATTTTGCTAATTCTTCCTTGATGTTGTCCAACTGTTGTTCTTGCCACATCCATACAAATGGTACTGATTTCCTCATAAGTTTGGTCATCTTTGCAGTTTTTCTGGCAATGTTCAGGATAAAAGTACTGCAGTAATTGAAAAACCCCATTATTCTCTGTATATCCTTTTTGTTGTTCAGCTTCTCTATTTTTTGGATCATCTTTTTGCATTGTCTTTCATGCATATCACTCTTTCCAGGAATACTATTTTTTCTTTCAATATGTCACACTTATTTCCATTAATGTGAAGTCTGGTGTTCTCCAATATTGTCAGTGCTCTTTCCAGTTTTTCTAGGTGCTCTTGTACTGTATCACTTGTTACAATTATATTGTCTATGTAAGCATCAACTCCATCTTCCATTCTGTGTGTTTTATTCTTTAATACTTTTGTGATGTATCTCTGGAAAGTAGCTTGTGCATTACACAATCCAAATGCCATATATATCCATTTGTACAGTCTGTATGGTGTTATGAATGCGGTTTTTTCAATGTCATCTTCTTCCTTTTCACTTGCCAATATGCTTTATGTAAGTCTATTGACGCAGAGTATTCGTCCTTGCTTGCTTCATATAACATATCCTCTATATGTGGAAGGGGGTACAAATCATTTTTTGTCACCTTGTTCAATTTGCAGAAGTCTATGCATAGGTGATACTTGTCTCCCTGTTTTATGAACACCATTGGTGCTACATATGGGCTTTTGCTTGGATAAATTATCTTATTGTCAATTAATTCATTTAGTATGCAGTTGTATTCATCTTTCATCTGCTCNAGCATCTCCAGCTTAATTGATCATAGTTCTCCTTGCTTGCTTTTAGTTTCCAACTTAAGAATTGTATGGGAACTTCTTTTCCATTTTTCAGTTGTCCCACTGTTGCTCCAATTGCCACCTTACTGGCGTCAAGTTTTGAATAAATTTCTCATTTTAATCTGGCATATCTAATGATGGCAATTTTGCTAATTCTTCCTTGATGTTGTCCAACTGTTGTTCTTGCCACATCCATACAAATGGTACTGATTTCCTCATAAGTTTGGTCATCTTTGCAGTTTTTCTGGCAATGTTCAGGATAAAAGTACTGCAGTAATTGAAAAACCCCATTATTCTCTGTATATCCTTTTTGTTGTTCAGCTTCTCTATTTTTTGGATCATCTTTTTGCATTGTCTTTCATGCATATCACTCTTTCCAGGAATACTATTTTTTCTTTCAATATGTCACACTTATTTCCATTAATGTGAAGTCTGGTGTTCTCCAATATTGTCAGTGCTCTTTCCAGTTTTTCTAGGTGCTCTTGTACTGTATCACTTGTTACAATTATATTGTCTATGTAAGCATCAACTCCATCTTCCATTCTGTGTGTTTTATTCTTTAATACTTTTGTGATGTATCTCTGGAAAGTAGCTTGTGCATTACACAATCCAAATGCCATATATATCCATTTGTACAGTCTGTATGGTGTTATGAATGCGGTTTTTTCAATGTCATCTTCTTCCTTTTCACTTGCCAATATGCTTTATGTAAGTCTATTGACGCAGAGTATTCGTCCTTGCTTGCTTCATATAACATATCCTCTATATGTGGAAGGGGGTACAAATCATTTTTTGTCACCTTGTTCAATTTGCAGAAGTCTATGCATAGGTGATACTTGTCTCCCTGTTTTATGAACACCATTGGTGCTACATATGGGCTTTTGCTTGGATAAATTATCTTATTGTCAATTAATTCATTTAGTATGCAGTTGTATTCATCTTTCATCTGCTCTGGCACTCTTCTTACTGGCAGCTTTAAGGGCTTGTCTGTTGTTGTTATTATCTTATGTGTTTTGCCTATCCCTATACCCATGCTTATTTCTCCATAATTGAATATTCACGTGTGTTTTTCCAACATCTCCTTTAACTGTTGAATCTCCTTCTCTTCCAAGTGTTGGTAGTCTTCATCTTTTATCTCTGGTATTCTGTATGGGTCTTCTTTGTTTGCTTTCATCCCTATGCCCTTGAGTTGGCCCTTGGGAGTACTTGCAACTTGAGTTGGCCATGTAGAGTACTTACTGCTTTCCTCTGCACATCCTTGAATCAACATTGCGGATTACTTGCCCCATTGTCATCTTCTATACTCTCCAAATAACTCTGATGCTGGATTTGATGTATTTTCTGTATATTTTAACATTAGATTTTTTCACTTAACATTCTGATTTGTTGCGTTGGGGATTGGTATTTTTCTATTTCTGTTCTTTACTGTGCCAATGCTTGATGGCATTGACACTCTCTTCTTGTTGATTCCTTTATTTTCATATAGCATTATGTTGGCTGTTATTGATTCTCTGTCTCTATTGTATACATTTTCCACTGGTGCAGTTGCAAATGAATGTATTCTTCCCTTAAACATAATCATCTTTTGTGTACCTTTTTCCTTTTTAATCTCAATTTCTTCCCCTCTTACTTATTGTCCTATTTGTGTAGTTTATGACATATCCATTTTTCATTAAGAAATCATTGCCAAGTATGACCTTGTAAGGTAACAAGTTATTATGAGTATCCACCACTACTAACAATTGCTCAAATGTTGTGTTGGCTATTCTCATTTGAACCAATTTTATCATTTTGTTTTTATCAATATATTCTCCCAACACATTGATTAACCATTTGTTAGAACTGTTTAAGTCCTCATGCTTGAAACCCAATTTTGTTGCACACTTGTCCATAATTATCAATGGTGCTGCTCCTGTATTGATAGTTGCCTTCATCATTACTCCATTGATTGTTACCATTATCATGTTTATATTGTCCAAGTTTGTTAAAATAATTATTGGTGTGTGGTTTTTATGAGTTGGCACTCTAGCTAGTTTTCTGATTCTTCATCAGTTTGAAATGCTTTGTTAATTTCATTCTCTGACTCTATTAGGTCCTCATCTTCATAGTAGGCTTCCTCATCTCCAATTACATTTAGCTGTTTGATGCAATCAGGTTTTTTATGACCCTTCTGTCCACAGCTGTAGCACTTTACATCCTTTTCTCCAACTTTCTTTGTTTTCCTGCCTTTTCCTTTTATTTTGATAACTTTCTCTTGTTTATTTTCACTGTATGGTTTACATAGATGTTGAGGTTTCAGATTGTTTCTCCATATTGGTGCTTCTCTGTGCCAGGCAGCATTTTTGTAAATTCATACTTTATTTTCAATTGTTGTTTGGATGTCAACTGCTTTGCTTTTCAGATCATTTTCTCTAGTTTGTCTTCCACATCACACTTGATCTCAAATTGTGTCCTGATACTTTCTGGTATTCCCTTACAGATGTGGGAAAACAAATCATATTTTGAGTATCTGTTCTCCCTTGAACTTAGCATCTTCTTCATTTTCATGGCATTTAGGATTATCCAATATTGGTTTTTAAAACTGTTGTTTTCATAGTAGTGTATGAAATCACCTATTAACAGTTCATAATTCATCTTT
>CABFPE010000446.1:619735-630344 GCA_900660155.1 Hofstenia miamia
GGGTTTTTATGCATTGATCCCTTGAGGTGTTCTATGTTGAATTTAAATTCATTCAAGTACTCAATCCAGTGGGATACAATGGAGAATTTAGTGATGCCATTCCACTGCTGTCTTTTCTCATTTGAATGTACTTCCAGTCAAGAAGTATCAGAATTTTTTATTCTTTCAAATAAGCACTAGCATTTCTAACTTTGTTGATCCATAGTTTTCTTTGCTAGGCTTAAGTTTCGTACTAAAGAATTGTATTGGTACCTCTTTACCACCTCTTATCTGTCCTAGACATGCTGCAATTGCCACTGTGCTTGCATCACAGTCAAGAATGAACTCTTCTTTGTAATCTGGTGTGCTTAGTGATGGTAACTTAGCTAACTCTGCTTTTATTTTTTCCAATTCATTGTGCTTCTTCCATGTCCACTTTAACAGTACTGTTTTTTAGGAGATGTGTTATTTGATGTGTCTTTTGAGCTAAGTTAGCCACAAATGTTCCATAGTAATTTATGAAACCCATAATTCTTTGTAGGTCTTTCCTAGTTTTCAGTTTTTCTATGTTTTTATTCATTTCTTGGGCATTATTCTTCATTTTTATTATTTCCTTTTTGATCTTTCTTCCCAAAAATATTATTTGCATCTTTAGTATTTTGCACTTGTCACCATTTACTCTTAGCCCTGCTTTACATAGTATTTCATAAATTCATGTGTTCTTCTATAGTATCACTCACTATAAGTATATCGTGAATATATGCACTGAATCCATCTTCTATTTTCTTATTGTTCTCTTTCAATATTTTTGTGACAAATCTCTGGAAAGTTGCTGGGGAATTAGAAAGCCCAAAAGCCATATACATCCATTCATAGACACTGTAGGATGTAATAAATGCTGTTTTTTTGATGTCAACCGGTTCCATTGATTCCTGCCAATAGAGTTTGCACAAGTCTATGCTTGTGAAATACTTGTGCTTGCGAGCCTTGTACAATATTTCTTTGATCCATGGCAAAAAATACGCGTCCTTTTTCATAACATTGTTAAGTTTTCTAAATCTATACAAAGTCTGTACTTTTTCCCATGTTTGACAAATACAGTTGGTGCTTTGTATGGGCTTTCACTTGGTCATATTATTTTGGTCTGGATGAGTTTGTTTAGGATCTTATTGTACTGTTCCTTAAGGTTTTCTAGAACATGCCTTACCAGTAGTCATATGGGGTGTTCTTTGGTGCACTGCAGTTTAGCAGTTGGTCTATTATTTCCTGTTTTTTCATTGATCCAGGCATTGTTTTCTAATGTAATTTGAATTGCCAAATCTTTTCTTATCATTTTGTCTATGGATTCGTCAGCACCACATTTAATTTTGAATTGACTGTGGATGGTTTCAGGTAGACCTTTGCATATATGTAAGAATAGGTCATACTTCGAATACATTCCTTCTCAGGAGCTTAATTTTAGTCTTCTTTCCACTTGGGACACATAAATGTTTAAATCTTCTTCATGCATATATTGTTTAATATGATCTGATATTGGTTTTTAAAACAATCATCATTGTAATATGATTGGTATTCTCCTACCAATTTCTTATAGTTTGTTTTTATTTCCATATTTAGAACTCACTAATGCTAGTATGTGGCTCCTGCTAGGTATAGCAGGATTCTTGCTGCTGCTGCTTCTTGGCTTACTTTTCTTTCTTTCATGGACATTTCTAAGATCTGTATCCAAATGTAATTTTAGGTATTTTGTGAAGACTGAGAGTCAAAACTATTTGAATTTAAAATTAATATAATATGAATTTCTCACAGTAATGTAAGCCCTCCTAGTCTTGCAAATAGAGGATATGATACGGATAGATACTTCAGTGTTGAGTATTTGTATTTTAAATATTTTTTCTGAATAATCAAAATATATGCATGATTGAAGTATTTGTTTAGACATTAAAATAGATCTGAACTTAAAAATCATTTAAACTATATGTATAAATTTACACATATACAGATTGGTAAGAATGAAATAATCATTATATAAATAAAGAATTGCAACAAAGTATGTGTGTATTTCAAAATTAAAACACAAAAAACATCTGCATTGAAATAGATTCCAAGAAATATGAAGTAACAAATCTCTAAAATATATTCTTTATTCAACCAAACACATTAGTAGAGAAATTTGCTTTGATTAGCGATCCTATACCAACATTCTAAAAAAGTATCAAATAATGTAAAGCAGGGTAAAGTAAAGTCAAATTTATTTAGTCCATATACATGGACATTCAAAAAAATCCTGACATAAATAGAAGATAAAGTAAATTATAAAGTTTACAAATTATCCTGGAATTTTTTTCACTATTAGAATCTTCTCATTCAGTATTGTTTATAAATTAAAATCTCTGTTTGCGCCAAATGTTTGTCCCCTATTTTTATTAGAATGACATTTTCAATTCGTCTAAAAAATTTTTCTACAATTTTAACATGATAAATTACAGTAAATGTATTGGAAAATAAAAAGTTTGATAAGTAGGAAAACTTATTTTCGGCACTCCACGAAATTGCAAAATGTGCCGAGAATAATATATTTTTCAGAAGTATTAATATACCATAAAGCAGCAAACAACTTGAAAACCAAAATTTAAACTATACAGTAACATAAATTGACTCACTTGTTTTCTTCATTGTAATCGATCCAATCCATGTTAGTTTGATTAAAACGGCCATCAAGATATTGAGTATGGTTACCTAAAAGAAATCCTTCTACGTTTTTTCGAAACTATAAACTTCAATTTCTCTTCTTCTACTCTTATTTTAAATCCTTGATTATATTGTCTGTTACTACTTTTATTCAAGGATTTTGAATTGAGTGAATTTTATTTTTTAAATTTACATGATTTCCAGATATTGCATGTAGTTGTCTTAAATAGGCTATATATTTTGTTAATTATGTAAGAAACTAGATAAGAAAACAATCAATAACTTTAGCAAGTGTACATTAAATTCTGTTGTAATCATCCATGATTTGTCACAAATATTTCTAAGAAATTGACGCCAAAATATCATAGGTATTTTTAATTAGATTTTTTGTTGCAGAAAAAGGAATTCATCAACGTTGAGATATAATTATCACTGTTTGCTTTAAATCTCAAGGAGAAATGCTACAATGCTTGTAGTTAGTTAATCTTTTTTTGAAAAAATGTATTTGACCACTTCAGACCAAATCAGAGAATTTGTAAAACATTTCATTGGTTGACCTTTTTTCAGTCTATTTATATTGAAAATGTTTAATAACAGTCTTTCTTCGCCATATATGATGCCCGCTTACGCCCCCCTTGCCATCCGCGAGTTGATTATCTCCAAACATTTGCAGGGGATGACTCAACGTAATATAGCCGGACTTGTAGAGCGACCTCGAAGTTCTGTCGAGGATATCATCAAACGTTTTACTTCTGAAAACATTATTGAACCCAAGCCAAAGTTCGGAAGACTAAAGAAGACCTCCAAAACCTCTCAATCAGCTTTTGTGTTCAAAACAAAATCCCAGGAAGACCTAAGAGGGCCTTCAAAAGGAATGGGCTGAAGAAGTACTCAATTGGGACTTTCGTGGCACCCAGAAAGCCATTCTTAGCCTCACAGCAAAGATTACGCCGGTTGAAGTGGGCCACTTTAATGAGATACAATTCATTTGAACATTGGTTGAATGTTATATTTTCAGATGAGTAAAGATTTGAACTATACTTATCAAAAAGAATGTTCATAACGAGACGAGCTGGGCAGAAGTTCAGATTCTTGCCTCAATTTACTCGGGGGACCATGAAGTACGGTGGGAAATCTGTAATGGTGTGGGGTGCAATATGGAAGTGTGGCTCTCAATACGCTCGGATTCTAGTAAAGGAATTTTTGCCACTTCTTGCAAGTGATTCAGTATATCAGCAGGATGGTGCTCGATATCATATCTCAAAAGAAATGAAGAACTTCTTCCATAATAATGGGGTTGCTATCCTTGCTGTCTGGCTTGGCCAATCTCCAGACCTTAGCATTAACGAAAATATGTGGAAAGAGGTCAAATATCAAATCAAACAGCATACTCTTCACACTGAAGACGATCTGTGGACCGCAAGAAAGAATTTTATGCAATTCCCAAAAGCTTTATTGAAAGACTTTTTGCTTCAATCCCTGATCGGCTTCAAGCTGTTATTTACTCAAAGAAACACCCTACAAAATATTAGAAGAGAGAATTTTATTGCTTATAATGCATCAATTATTAGTTAATGTATCTTAATTTGAATTTACTTTTTTTCGGATTTGCTCACTTGTTAAAATTTTTTCAGGTGGCCGAATACATTTTCCAATACAAGTTTTCTAATTTTGATTAAAAATTCATAACCAATTGTTATTCTAAATATATTATTGTATTAGACATACAAAATTTCCTTTCTCAGTCAAAGTCACACTTAGTTATAATCTTAGGCACACTCTATCCAATGAATTTTCATTATTTATTCAAAATTGCAAAGTGGTCGAATACATATTTCCAGTACTGAATGTAAAATTTTTTAAATTTTTGTTTGCAAATTAGAATTGAATGAAAAATAATTACGAATTTAAATGCAGGAATCTTATAATTAGATAGTAAAATTGGTGTAAGAAATAATGATGTGATCTTTCTATGTAAGAAGCACAATAAACTTACCTTCATAGTTTATAATTTGATGGAATTTAGTAGTGCCTAAATCATTCGTATTCATAAAAATTTTTTAATAAAACAAATTAAAAAAAGCAATACCTTGCCATGTTGAAGAAGTGAAGTTAATATTTAGTAGTTATTTTTATTGTAAAGTTATGAAACATTATCTGAAAAACATAATGTGAACAATTTTAAGTGAAATGAGTTAGAGAGTTCCTAGAAATGGACAAGTTTTTTCGCATTGTATATACAAAGAAGTAGAAAACTGAAGTACCAAAAAATTCTTGTGAACATGTGAGATAACTTGTTCTGTGCAAAAAAGCAACCGTTGAATGATTTCTTATTATTTCCTTCAATTGATAATAATTCACCCTCACATTTGAGTAAGATAAAAGTTATGTTCATCCATGTGGACAAGGGCAAGCAACAGTGGCGTTGCTAGGGGGCCCAATGGTTGGCACAATTTATTGAAATTGGGTGATTGGTAAAAATAGTAAAATTATTTTGAAATATTTGCTACTGTTAATTACATGATATGGCAATTGATGGTTACAAATATAGAATAATAATAAGGGATGAAACGCAGAATAACTCTGTTGCAATTTAACCACTTTTTATAGAATCTGCATCGGACATTCGTACGCTAGCATTTAAAACCAGATTTAAAGTAAGCTTTTTCAATTGAGAAAAACTAAATGAATTTTTTACATGTTTTTTAATAGAAAAATGTAATTACAAATTAACTGCTCCTCTTTTTTAAATAAATTTTTCCCAAACAATATAGAAATGACTTTTATTTCAAAGTACTCTACCTCCATTCCATCGTAAGTGCATTAATATTTTCGAACATTAAACATTGAATCAATATGTATTGTTGTTGTATGAAACTTTGATGAAATTTTGATTAACGTTTCCGCACAATCCTACTTAATGATGATATTGTCAATTTCAAGTTCCTTCAAACAAATAAACAAATACTTGTAGAGATTATATATATATATATATATATATGACAATGTTTCCATGTATCCCAGTTTCGATACTTTTCTCTCAATTTTAGTTAACCTCTCGTGGAGTTGCACGAACTATAGTACTACAATTACATATTTGACTAGTTTACATTTCCGAAAACATCATACACATCAATAATAACGTGCTTCTGTAACCTTCATAATAAGGAAAAGGAACAATAGTACAATCTCCTTAAGCTTCCCTAACACCATTTATTCGACTTGACATTCTTCACGTGCTGCATTTCTAAGCCCTCTTTGCTGCAAATGTTTTGATCTTTCAAAATATTATTAACTATATCCGCTTTTCTGAATAAATATGACTCAAAGAACAAACTTGCATTTTTATTGATGGGCATATTGCTGTCAAGAATGTAGGGTACTGATATTGCATAAAATGTCTTTCTTATTGCAATTGTGTTTTATTGCGTTAAGTTGGTGCTAAATTTACTCTTTAATTTACAATTTACACTTTTTACAATTTAATTCAAACGCTACTAGGTTCATAAAAACTTATTTTTTGGTTTTTTGAGAGCTTATAAGATTAGAAGAATGCTTTGTTAATATCAAAGAAACTTTAATCTAAGAAGAATGTAAGTGCGATGACTAAAAGTTAAAGTTTATACTGAAATCTTCCACATCACATTCTAAAATGGATTCGGCCGATCTCCGTAGCAATTTTTTTGTTTAAATTGTTGATTAGTGGATAATTTAGGTAGATAAACCTGGAACTTCAATTAGGAGAAGTAATAGCATCGAATTCAATGAATTTAAACAACAAAATGAAAGTTAATTTGAATTTTTCGCAAAGGGATTTTATGAAAAGTTGAACCACATCAGGTTGTTCAAACGCAGCTTTTCAAACATTGCCAAATGTGCACAACTCATATATATATATATATATATATATATATACAGGGTGTTCAGAAAATACTGTTCAAAAAATAAACCTTTTTTAAAATGAGACAAAACAATTTTTTCGGTAAATACATTTTTCACAATGTAAGATGGGCAATAACAATTAGAAAAAAATACCATTTTTCAAAATGGTCATCCGTGAACTTGATAACAGTCATAAGTTTTCGAGAGAAGTCATCAACTGTGGCATTGAAAATATTTTGGTCAATTTTTCACCAAGCCTTCTCCAATCATTTCTTTAAGACCTCTACACACTTTGCTGTGGTAGCACAAGCTTCCTTCTCCAAAACAGACCACACACAATAGTCCAAAACATTCAAATCCGGTGAAGACTGTGGCCATTCATCTTTAGTCAAAAACTGCTGACAATGATCCTTGCACTAGCATCGCGTGGCGCTAGCAGTATAGGACGTTGCCCTGTCTTGCTAAAAGGTCCAATTTCTGTCGGGGTACAGAGCCTTAGTACATGGTACCAGAGCTTTTTCTAAAACGGTCAACAAAAACCTCCTCTCGGACGATGCTGGGCCCACACCATTATAGATGCCGGTTTTTGAGTTCTGTGAACTTTTTCATCCCTGCAGGTACGGCTTGCAGGCATTTGACAAGACACTATCATTTCAATGATTAAAAACCGCTTCAAATGTGAAGATTTTCTCATCACTAAAGATGAGATTTCTTAGTGTGCCAGCCTTGTGTTTCTTCAAAAGTCCCTTGGCTTTTTAATTTCTCTTTTGCTTTATCACTTCAGATAGTATTTGACACTTCTGTAGCTTATAAGGATTTATCCCATGATCGCATCTGCGCTGTATGCATCGTTCCCAATGACGTATGGTGCTATTTAGCCAGTTTTATTATGGACGTCTAGGATTCCATCGAATTTTCTCTCTCACAGCTTTGATCAATTTTTGAGTCCTCTGAGACCTTGGTCGACCTGATCAGGGACAGTCCTGAATAATTTGGGACTCCGCATATCTATCCAATACTCGTTTGATGAACATAGAATTTAAATTTAAGTGTTTTCCCATCTTGAGTATTGCACTTCTTGTTTTCTTCTTCAGATGCTGCTCAATCACAAACTTTTATTTCAAAATAGTCATCATTTTGAAAATTTCTTTCAGAAAATTAGCTTCAAACTAGAAAATATATAAGTTTATCTGTAATCTGGAAAAATAGGATACATTTATGAATAATATTTTGGAAGTTGTTCATGTAACAAAATTTATAACAGGACATATAGAACACCCTTTATATATATATATATATATATATATGAAATTTTAAGAGAGATTTTTGGTAGATTCGAAAAGTAGTATACCTACATATTTAATGTTGTTAGATTTAAATTATTTCTCGAAATCGTTATCTGGAATGCTACCTTGCACAGTATATATTTTAAAGGAATATGTTCAAAATATATTTTCAGATTACCACCATATACATTTCCACCCAATCAGTTGGATATGGAATTTTGGTTGAATTTAATATTACGATAATAATTAATTCAATCATTTTTAGTTTCAGTAATGAAATTAATTTAGAATTTTCACAATTAAATATTTGAGTCATTGCTTCCAACAAAAGAAGGAAAAAAATAGATGACATACTAAGCCTTAGCTTCTTAGACACAATAAACCTTTTATGAACTAACTGCTTTCAGCACAATTTCAAACAATTTTCTCTAAGCACTTCAGGAAATCTAAAATTACACACATTGTGGTTACTGCACTCCGCTTTTTAAAATAATAAACATGAGAGAAAGAATAAAAATTATGATACAAATACTAATATAATTAAATGTGTCTTAAATTTCTTACAATTTTTCAATTATTTCAAGAGTAATAACGTTTTTATTATATAAAGAACTATTTCAATAATATATATCAACAAGCTCTCTATTATCAAACGATATCAATACAAATTTTAGCTAAGTCGATGAAGTATACACCATTGTTTTGTAGCTTGATCACTAATATTTTGTGGGGCATTACTGCTAATATCTTATATTATTAATTACATGTACGCCTGTTTATGAATTTACAGAGCAAATATGTGGCTACAAGAATTTTCGGTAAATCACAAACGCATAGCAATGAAGTTCATAAAATGACCACTGGAAGCATTTCATATTTTTCTATATTTGATAAGGTAAATGTGTATAATACAATGTTTCAAAATCACTTTATAAGTGCACATTTAATAGAAAAATACATACCATTGTCCGTCGGAGTAGCGTACGATTCAAACACTAATAATCATAATTAACATTTGATGAAACATAATAGACATACCTTGTAGAAGAACTAGAAAGGCAATAATTGTTTTAGTGTTCATCTTAGAAATTCAAATGTAGCAATGAGCAACTGAAAATCGACAACATTTTTAAATCCAATTGAATGAGGTCAAAGAGAGCAGCATTTTGTTTATCATCCATGATTCTGAACAAATGATTCCAGGCCATTAATATTATTCACGGTTGGGGTTATAGCAATTGAAGTAAAATACGAATTTGAATTACTAAATTATTATGTCAACCTTTCAAATGAGTACAATTTGAATTATATGAAATCTGGTAGTTTAGTTCATTATATCGCAATTGCATTTTTAAAGGTGACAGCATAGGCAGTAAATTTTTGTATTTTACTTATAAATTAATAGAATATCATAAATTTTATGTAAAAAGTTCGAGAGAATATGCAAAAAACTTTAAAAATAATTTGTAAACTTCGTTTTGGTGATAAGGTTGGGGTCGAAGTTAAACTTTATAATCGTCCTCGTGATGAAGGTCAAGGTCAAGTTGAGCACGATGTTTTCTTTATATTTGAAAGAATTATTGTTTCGGAGCCTCAGCTTATATGGCTACCACGTACTGGATGTAGTAAAATCACTTATTTCAAAAATACTCTCACAACAGCTAAAAATAAAAAAATTTATATATATAAATATCAAAATCTATGTGATTCATATTTGGTGTTAAGTCCCACAATGCCACAGTTTGAAGAGTGACCAGTGCCATTACATCTCAAAACTGGTACTTTTTAAAGGACTCCAATTAATTCAAAGCTAATTTGAATTCTGATTCAATATATTATATGTAACCTTATTAAGCCAAAATTATAACTGAATTTTGTTGAACTAAATTGGAAATAATTTTTGTAGCTTATCTCTTTCCTTAATAAAATTAATTAAGATTAAGAATGCAGTTTTTATTTATGAAACAAATATATTCATTTAGAAAATCAACATTCCTTAAATCTGTACACTCCTTATTAAGGCTTCGGAGGGTAAGTTTTAATGTATATTATATGATTTGCATTAGAATATTAAAGGATTTCTGTTGTTTGATATAATATTTAAAGTAATGCATTTTTGAGAAGAATTGGTAAGAATGAAAAAAATATATTATATATATACTGTCGTTCTGCGTGTTTATAAGACCCGTCACATATTGCATGATTATCCTTCTCTTGTAAAAACGACTAAAAGATTGGTGACTCATTTCAAGAAAACAAGCTTTAACCAAACCAAAAGCATGTAGACCAGGTTTGGAGGATGAGCGTGAGCCAATTGCTAGAACAGAATTCAACATTCTCAAATGCTATTGGCATTACTTTGTCATCTACTGTTGCAAGTGCCATTAGAGCTCCTCAAATCAGTATATAACGCATTCCTAGACGTTGCTTTGGACTCATCCATATAAGTTACAGCACAACTAGAGACTTTCGTAGAGAAACTAAGAGCAAAAATACAAGCTTCGTAAAATTCATTCTGTCCAACAGTATTGGCATGGAGGAAATTTTGTTGACACCCTTGTCATACTCTTCATTGACAGATTATGCTAGTATAAAATATAGTTTTTACAGAAAAATAACTGTTACCTGACACAATTAAATTATCAGGGGATGAAAAAACAAAACCGTGTTATGAACCTGACATACATGTTCCTAACATTTGTGTGTGGTTTGGATTCAGTACTTGTCATAGCTAAAGGCTTTCATGTGATGACAGAGCTTACAAAAAATGT
>CABFPE010000446.1:630365-642485 GCA_900660155.1 Hofstenia miamia
AAACAAAACCGTGTTATGAACCTGACATACATGTTCCTAACATTTGTGTGTGGTTTGGATTCAGTACTTGTCATAGCTAAAGGCTTTCATGTGATGACAGAGCTTACAAAAAATGTATTTTAAAACGTATATTTTATCACCAAGAAGGTCAGTGCCTCACTTTTAAATTACTGCCCAGGATTTTCTTACATAAGTCTTCCTTAAATGCAGTCATCATTGTAAGAATATTTTCAAGCTGTTGGCCTGCTCACTAAGCTGACCTGTTTCCTCTGGATTACTATTTTAAAGAATAGTCAAGAAGTGTGTGTCTACCTCAATATCATTCTCACAATCTTCAAGAATTGCTGATGCGGACCAAGACAATTTAAAGTTGCGGTGCTCCATTTGCCTATAAAATTTCTGCAGCTTTGGGTTTGGACCATAAAGGAAATTCACTTAAACATTTGCTATAATAAATATATTAGCCCACTTTCTTGCTTATTTGTTGATTTGATATATGTGTGTTAGTTTTTGTTTAAATAATTAGAAAACTGCCCATGCTATACACAGGGATTTCAATGGGCTGTATCAGATATTTAATAAATGAATAAACTTTAAACAAAGCGTACGTTGTGTTCTTAATACTTTAGGAATGAAATAAGTAATAAATGTGATCATCACACATTAGTAAATGATTGTTATTTACAATTTTAGCATGACGCTTCTTAATTAACCATTGAATATTATAAGCACATTCAAAGCATGGTAAAACCGAATGCAAAGAGTGTACAGAATCACCACAAAATCGAGTACATTATTGTAGTAATATAGATGGTTTGAAATTGTGCGTGACCCTTGTGTAGCACAGTGGCATCTCATGCATGTAAAAGTTACGCAACAAATATTTTTTTGTAACCAAATTAGTATATATAATAAATCATGAAAAATATATTGGTATATGAAGTCATTGAGGCTATTCTTCTCAGAAATTTACCTGTAATATTATTATAGAAATAAAATTACCCTTGCATTTCTTTTCATAAATCATTTTCAAAAAAAATTGCTAATGATTTCCATAGTTTTTTCTCCTCTAGTCAGTTATTCTTGAATTTGTTTAAAATTTCTTTAAACAGAAAATAATTGTTCTGCAAGGAAATGCTCAAAATCCAATAGTTTCAATTCAAATGCTTACACATTTTCTTTAATGCACTCAATAAATTGCGCATTTCAAAATATTGAATAAGAATTTTGTCGATTTTTGCAATTGAAGTCATTTTGATGATAGAAAACTTGAGATAAATTCAATTTTTCAAGATTAAAAAACTTAGAGCAGAAATTTAGACCAGAAAATTGCCAGAAATCACATTTAAATTGCTCAACGTTATTTTAAATTTATTTCAAAATATATCACCTTGAAATATCCACGTTATATTTGATTTTTTGAATGAATTGGTAGCACATTCGTCTTTCATTTACAATTGTTATAAATCTTCTAAGTTCTGTAAAGGAAAAACAAATGGCTACCATTATATAATTAAGAATATTTGTACAAGGAATCCGTGAGATAAAAATACGAAAAAACTATATACTAGATGGGAGCCTCACTCAAACCCATATTTCTGTTTCCGGTACTGTTTGAATGTAAAAATGTTTATGATTGATTTAACCCTTTCCCCACTGACATATTTGTTATCCCATTCCGAGTGACTGGGTGGATTACACCCGTACACCTGATATATAGAGAAAAATCGGTTTATTCCTAATCTGAGTGACTGGGTGGTTTACACCCACAAGGTGAATGATGAGATGTCATTAGGTAAGGTTGTAAACCAGACCCTGGGTCCCATATAATTATAATTGTATGGCAATAGTACAATTTTTGAGTTACTTCCCCTTCATTAATGAGAGTTATCCCATTTCTTAAGAGTAATTGCCCTTGGTAATTACAATGTACTTTCACTTTCTTAACTGAATCAAGCACATGTGATTGATTGTGATTGTTAACAATAACAAAATTTGTTTTTCTATCCTAATTTTTCATTAAAGAACAGCATTACCTCACTGAATTTTTTCTGACATCAGCATTTACTTACAGGTAAGAACTTTTACAATAATTTGTTGTTGTCAGTCTAATGTTTAGATAATTATCATTGTTTCACTTTAACTTTAACTACATGTTTGTGCATTGCTGTACCTTTACATTGAGATATATTAAAATCAGATATAACAATAATATAATACACTTAAGTAGGCCCTGATATAATATTCTTATTTGCCTTATGTCTGTGTGGGGATATAATATAATAATTTTCTTTTAGCAGACTAAGATGGAGAGGAACGTGTTCCAAAGCCTCAACACTCTTACTTATGATGAAGATGATATTGCCGAACTAAGTGATGAGCATGACATGTCAGATTCTGATCTTGATGACTGGGAACCACCAAACAACCAATCTGATCCTGCAAGTGACTCAGAAATCAGTGAAGATGATAATGGCACTGACACTGCAGCAACACCTGCCACAACATGCCATGTCGGTACAGTCTCATCTGATGCTACTGTTGTGGGAAAAAACAAAGACACCATTTGGCATTTGAAACCATTCGTTGATGCTCGCACACCATCAAAGAACATTGTTCGTATTCCAAAAAACAGAACTCCTAACACTGGCCACGTTGCATTTCCGCACGAAGCATTTGAGCTATTCATGAATGACAGGATCGTCAAGGCAATAGTTGATTCAACCAATAAAGAAGGCTGTCGATTATTGAAGGATAAATGGAAACACACAGATTATGTGGAGATCACAGCTCTTCTAGGCTCTCTCTTACACACAGGAAGCCTTCATCGAAACTTTGTCAGTGTGGACATTCTCTTTAACCCAACGGATGGTAATCCACTTCTGAGAGCAACATTTTCCAGAGACTGATTCAGCCAGTTGTTGAATTATCTTCGATTTGATGACAAAGGGACTCGTTCTGAAAGGACAGCAAGAGACAAATTTGCACCAATACGACGTATGGGAGACTTTCCTGGGCAACTTGGCAAAGTATTATCACCCAGAAGATAATATCACCGTCGATGAACAGCTTGTGCCATTCAGGGGCACTCTTCGACGGAACAAACGATTTCTACCAGCGGAATTCCAGAAGAAACACCATATTCCCCNACATGTCAGATTCTGATCTTGATGACTGGGAACCACCAAACAACCAATCTGATCCTGCAAGTGACTCAGAAATCAGTGAAGATGATAATGGCACTGACACTGCAGCAACACCTGCCACAACATGCCATGTCGGTACAGTCTCATCTGATGCTACTGTTGTGGGAAAAAACAAAGACACCATTTGGCATTTGAAACCATTCGTTGATGCTCGCACACCATCAAAGAACATTGTTCGTATTCCAAAAAACAGAACTCCTAACACTGGCTACGTTGCATTTCCGCGCGAAGCATTTGAGCTATTCATGAATGACAGGATCGTCAAGGCAATAGTTGATTCAACCAATAAAGAAGGCTGTCGATTATTGAAGGATAAATGGAAACACACAGATTATGTGGAGATCACAGCTCTTCTAGGCTCTCTCTTACACACAGGAAGCCTTCATCGAAACTTTGTCAGTGTGGACATTCTCTTTAACCCAACGGATGGTAATCCACTTCTGAGAGCAACATTTTCCAGAGACCGATTCAGCCAGTTGTTGAATTATCTTCGATTTGATGACAAAGAGACTCGTTCTGAAAGGAGAGCAAGAGACAAATTTGCACCAATACGCGACGTATGGGAGACTTTCCTGGGCAACTTGGCAAAGTATTATCACCCAGGAGATAATATCACCGTCGATGAACAGCTTGTGCCATTCAGGGGAAGATGCAGCTTCCTCCAATACATACCAAGCAAGCCAGACAAGTACGGCATAAAGATCTTCTGGGTGTGTGACTCAGCATCAAATTATCCTCTTCGTGGCATACCCTATTTGGGAAAGGAAGCCACAGGTCCTAGGTCAGGTGAGAGAACTACCGGTGTTGGAATGAAAATAGTGACAGACTTGACCACAGATTTTAAAGGCAGTGGAAGAAATATCACATGTGATAACTTCTTCACAGACTTGCAGCTGGCCGAAAGTCTGTATGAACAGCTTGTGCCATTCAGGGGCACTCTTCGACGGAACAAACGATTTCTACCAGCGGAATTCCAGAAGAAACACCATATTCCCCTTGGACAATCAAAATTTGTGTTCAGAAAAGACACAACCCTTGTGTCTTACCAAAGTAAGAAGGAGAAAAATGTTCTAGCACTCAGCACCATGCACTCCCAACCAAACATCGACAATGTAACATCCAAGCCTTTCATCATCACACATTACAACAAAACAAAAGCAGGGGTGGATGCCATGGACCAAATGGCTCACGCTTTCACTGTGAAGAGAAAGACAAAGCGTTGGCCACTTGTCATACTCTTCAATTGTATTGACTTAGCCAGCATTGCTGCCCGAGTCATATAGAAAGCAAAATTTCCAAATGACAAGATGTCGCACGAAGACAACAGGCAGCTTTTCAACATGAATGTTGCTCGTCAACTGTGCTTGCAACAGATACAACGTCGCAAACAAATTCCCACTCTTCAGGCCACTGTCAGACAGAACATTGAAGTTGTCCTCCAAAGCCTACTGCCACAACAAGAGTCCACAACAAATCCAAGAAAGAGACCACACGTGGAAATCGAAGACAATGACAGTGGGAAACAGAAGCGTTGTTCATTGTGCCCCGCGAAGAAAGACCGAAAAACAAAATCTCGTTGCGTCCAGTGCAAAAAATTCATCTGCAAAGAACATACCATTTTGCAATGCACTAACTGCTTTATGTAGACTTTCTGACCTTATGTGTATTAACTTACCCTGTAACTATAACCATTGTATGTTTGCTTTATCTTTTGATGCTGCAAATAAGAGTGCATAGGCCTACTCTGTAGGTCCCAAAATATTTTTTTCAGATTATAACATGTATTATGTAATAAATATTAACAAAGAACATATTTTGATTAAGTAATTATTGCAGCATGATTAAGTTTTCTATTATCATTCATAGTTAAAATAAAGCAGTTCTCATCAACTAAATGGTATAAATATCCTTTATTCCTATGATTAAAGTGTACGGGTGTAAAACACCCAGTCAGTAGGGAAAGGGTAAAAAAATTTCCATTGCACCCAAAGTCCATAATTGTTAACGTCTGACTGATTGTCGACTATATGTTGTTCATATCAACCACTTTGAGGATTACATCGAGTTTGAACATACTGCACATAGTAGAACCTTTTACTTTTTCAAATTGAAAGTCTTATTGGGTGGATTACACCCAGTCAGTGGGGAAAGGGTTAAATAATAAATATCATGTTTACTTTTGGGTAATTGTATTGAATTAAAATACACTAATATCATTTTAGATGATATTTTGGAGACATTTCGTTATTTGGTTACAAAGAAGTTATTTCTCATCAATTTGTGGCCAAAGCATGTTTTGTTTTCAAAATTCAATATAAAATTAGTAAATACACAACAACATCAATTAGACAGGTACTAGCCAAGTGTTTGTTTATTTTTACTAAGTATAAAAAGAGTGCAATTGATTTATTTGATGATGAACGAAATTCATTGGATTTACTTCTTTATTTTTGTCAGGTTATTTTATTAAATTAAATGGAAAGCTAAACTGTAGAAGCACTAGAGTAATCCTGATGGTGGTCCCCAACTGCAGTTAAAGGAAGTCTGGAATGGCCTGCACACAACAGCCATTCAAAAGGCGGTGCAGCTGGTAGTCGTTGTTTACTTGATGTGCTTTTAGGTTAGGTGTAAGAATACGGAGTTTTATTTGTTATAGCTTTCCTATTGTTCATTGCTCAACAATTATTATTATCATTACTATTGTTAGGTTAACCCTCACAAGAAAGGCAATGTTTATTAGATCTCATTTTTCTTGGTTGTTCAATCGATTGCCTAGTAGTAAATTATCTGACTTCAGACTAAGTTACGAAATTGATTTATCGCTGACCACATTGATTGTTCACATGTATAAAGGGCTAACATGTACTTTTATATCTGTAGGGTTATTACATGTAGGGAAAGATAAAAAGCTAAAGCACCACGGTTGTGTCACTGCATTCTTATATTTTAACTGCAATAATAATAAGAACAATCAATGCACTAAATTGTTAACACAATACACACACATGTTTTCTGAGACAACATTCCACGCACTGAGTCAACCAGTGGTATTTCCTCTGATGTTGTCCGAGTGAAGCTGGATTAATTCGCAAAGACCAAGTATCCTCTAATGCATTGCTTCAGGTCGGGTTGATACCCTGTGCACCATCTATCACTCTCGATCTAAATTGACAATTGTTACTTGAGGCATTANCAACAAGAGTCCACAACAAATCCAAGAAAGAGACCACACGTGGAAATCGAAGACAATGACAGTGGGAAACAGAAGCGTTGTTCATTGTGCCCCGCGAAGAAAGACTGAAAAACAAAATCTCGTTGCGTCCAGTGCAAAAAATTCATCTGCCAAGAACATACCATTTTGCAATGCACTAACTGCTTTATGTAGACTTTCTGACCTTATGTGTATTAACTTACCCTGTAACTATAACCATTGTATGTTTGTTTTATCTTTTGATGCAAAGACCAAGTATCCTCTAATGCATTGCTTCAGGTCGGGTTGATACCCTGTGCACCATCTATCACTCTCGATCTAAATTGACAGTTGTTACTTGAGGCATTAAGTGTAGCTAATGCCCTATTAATTAAGTTATACAGTTAACAATTACATGGAAATTAGAGAGGTGTTGGAGTCTGTCATACATTGAATACCAAAATGAAACGGAATTATGTTAAGCAAATCCTAAATTAAGTTAAATTTGATGTTGGCAAGATTCTACAAAATGTTATTTTGCTTAACATTATATAAAGTAAATCATTAGGTAAAGTCATCTACATTCTTTAATAGATCCATGGCTGTGATTTTTGCATCACAAATAGCAAGTAATTGATATTTTCTCTATTATATTTTCGTCCACAATTGGCAATTTTCAGAAATTAATTTTTTCGGCAAATTACTGATGCTAATCTACATTTCTTTAGAAGCATCTTAAGCCCTTTTGCTTTTTGATGTAGGCACGTGCTACTGGGTTGAAGTTAAATATTAGCATTGGTCTAATGGTTTGGATATGAATTAGTGGAAATTAACTATGAAAACTAATATTAGCTGTTGGAAAAAGTATTAAAATTTTTAGCTTTATGACTTTGCTTTTTCTCTCGTTTTTTATAAAAGCCAATTAGGTTGAGTGCAAAGTGGACGTGAGTTGAGTATATCCGCACAGGTTGCGGGTGTGAGTTGGGTAATTTTTTAAAACTTTGTGGGTGTGGGTTGGTAAATAATTTCAATGGCTATCATCAACACATTAGAGAGGGGCAGCGTTCCATAATTAGGATGCAACTTCATTTAATTGAATAACATTCAAATATAATATATAAGAAGGAATTGTCAACAATGGCTTGCAAAGTTATTACTTCTAATGTGAAAACTTAAATGACTTAGGATTCAGTAGCTCATTCATACAATATATAAATTTATATATAATTATATATATATATATATATATATATATATATATATATATATGAGCAATATTATTGTTATTTATTGAATGCTTCATTTGATCAAGTGGATTAGCAAATAAATATATTTTTCAAATTAAAACTAAATAAACTGTTTACAACTTGTTTAATGTAGCGAGGTCTTTGTGTCATTTTGTAAGCTTGTGTTCATTACAATCAGAGTTCTCATCGGGTTTTTTAGACCAGAAATCCGACCCGTAACAACCACGGTCTTACTGGGCCTGACCCAAATTTACTGAAACCTGAACCCGACCCAATTGTTTTCTGAAGCCATCCGAAAATTGTTTAGAACACTCTTAAAAACGACCGATTTTTGTTCTTGAACTAGCTAAGCAGCTTGAAATTAGGGATGGGATTCGGATAGTGAATTGAATATACTGGATACCGCATAATTCCAAATAATTTGATTGCCGGATACCGGATAATATGTTGTTCAACTATTACTAGTGGTAACCAGAAATATGACTTAAAAAAACAAAATATGACGGAATTTAGTTAAATATGCCCTAAAATATGACCATCCATTTTTCAAAATGATCCATTTAAGCAAAATGAAACGTTTTTCTATTACTGGGAAAATGATGCAAATACAAAAACTCTTACATAAAAAAGTCAATTTTTAAAGTAATTGCTTCACTAAATTATAACAGCACATAAATTTCCATATATTGTGGTTATGCTTTCTGTCATAGGCCAAGAGTTTTCACAAAATAGAGAAACATCTCTCAACTGCAGCCGATGTTGCCTGACATTATCGTAACTTGACATACAATTCCGATTAAATGTCCCTTTTCCTTCCATTATAGCAGTGAAACCGGTATTTTTTAATCGTAACTTGATGTAGTCGATTATTTCACAATATCATTTCCAAAATCAAGGGTGTTAGTATTACCAGCATTTGGTGGAATTTCAACTCGGTCAAACATCAAAAAATGTCGATAGTTTATCATAGCAGTCTTAATTGAACAATTTGATAGTCAACCCTCACATATTTTACCTGAATACGCATGGCCCAGCTCTGCAACACGTATGCCTTGCAACATCCATGAAATAATAATAAATATTGTTCCCTTAATATTTTATCAGCTGCCAGCATACATGGCCAGTCCTAGAAACGCATCAACCAGTGGGTCAACATTTAGCTAGCAATTAAACTTCTCGGGGGGTTAGATCAGTAAGTACATTAATTGAAGTTGAATGAATATACATATATTATAATATAAATGATTTAAATCAGTCACAATCCAGCATTGATTTTTAAGTATTTTTTAATTTAATGAAACTGCCAAAATATGACTTTTATGGCAATTCAGCCACAACTTATTTTTCAAAAAACAAAAAAAGAATTCTTAAAACTTTATTACTTCCTATTTAACTGTACCCCAGGTCTGAAAACCATATAATTGTAACCAGACTGCAAAATAGACAAACACAAAAAATTTGATTTTTATTACTTTTGGTTGCCTAAATTATTAATGAAGAACAACCTCATTTCTCAATTAATATCGACCTCTTGCGAATGAAAATAAATAAATATTAATTAGACTACATCCTGATATGTATGAAAACAACTTTTTTTGCTGCATGACAACTTCGATATCAAGGAAAAATATAGCTCTTGCATCGAAAACTACGTTTAAAATCAGTTTTATCTCAGAATATGTTATCTGGTAAACAAGTTAAACTTTACCTTATGCCATATACCTGGATACGGTTGAGCAATTGCTGATTTTATCGAACACAGGATCTGGTGGATACCGGATTCGGGCACATCTTTACTAGAAATTGACCCAAAATTATCTATACAATCAGCAAGTGTTAACGGCCTGCTGCGTTGCTCAAGGACTGAGATACTTAATGTGGTCATGTATAATTAATGGGATTAACTCTCACCTACTATATAAATACATGGGCACGAACATTTAACAATCATAAAATGTTAATTGTAGTACAATACAATTTATTTCAAACCATTTTAAATAGTAAAATCAGTGTTATGTTGAAGTTTATATAAGCATGGGGATCTCATATTTGATTATATGACAGTTTTAGTAATGAGTAATGTATTTGTACATTGAACAAAGAACATGAAAGTGAAAAAGGTGTGTATATAATGAGTGAATTTATTTTATATCATTAGAATTTATGGTAAGTATAAAAGTGTGATTAGACAGCAGATTGTTTGTTTACAGTACCCTTCCCTTAAAATGATAAGCTTTGCTTTAGAACTATTATTGAAAGATTACAGAATGCCAAAAAGCGTCGGGTATCTTGATTCGAACCCAATCTGGGGCCTGAAATTGGTCAAAATGGGATCCGAACCCAACCTGAAATCCGAAATTGTTCGAGATTTGGACCCGAGACCCGACCCGATTTCAGGTCGGGTTCGGGTCAGAGAACTCTGATTACAATTATAAATTACCATGTTATTTTTGCTTTTAAATATGTGTAAGCACATAGAGTAGACCATCATACATATAAATTCTTTATTTGATTACATAAAGCGACTTATGTACACCAAATTCAAACCTGTGTCAAAGTGCATTTTTGCTTGAGTTTCATTCATATTACTGCAAATTCCCTGTCCATGATTACAGTGATTTTGCAAAAAAATATCTGCGTCCCTCCCACACTTTTTGTATAAGAAGTGCACCCTTGGTAATAGGACTAACAGTAATTAAATGTATATGCATGCACAACATAGAATTTTTTTGGTTTGAACCCCTTACTTTGCACCTTAATGATTTGAATTACTCTAATATATCTGTTTTATCATCTTGCAGCGGTATTATTCTGTGGAATACTAAAAAGGATCATTGGGAGTATATATGCTTTTTCTCACGTAGCATGCAGAATTTTGGTTCACTCTAATTTTAGTACGCAATTAACCTATGCTGTAGCATAATCCTTCAAACAATGCCGATTGCAACTCAAAGGAGATTATAAGATCAAAATAAGTCAATCAGATAACTAGAATGTTTTGCAAATTAAGATTTTTGTATTTATTAATGATTAGATTTACGTACGAACAAATGCCTGTCACCAAAATGTTTAGATAAAAATCAGCGGACGATACGTTCCTTGTTAATTTTAGCTGGGACACGAGGATGAACTCTACATTAATTCAAATTATTAGGCAACAGGTACTTTGTTTAAATTTAGTATAAATAGTTACAAAGCAAAACAGAAGTTGATGAAATATATTCTTCGGAACTATTATCCTTTAGTTATTAACGGTTTGATTATTGAAATTAAAATGTCTAGCTAAGCGATTCATGCTTAGTAGGGGTTGGGATTTTTGGGAATCCATGACGAGAACGATTCTAGGTTCTTTGCCTCAAAACATGAAAAGCATTTGTTACGGATAGGGGTTTCTGCTTACTTCTCGCTTAGCTAGCTATCGATCATGTTCTGTTTGCATATAGTAACAAATATTAAAAGGACTTTATTGCTAAATGTAGGAATTACTAATATCTGTTTTAGATCCAAATTTAAGACTCATAATCGACCATTCTATTATTATGTTTATTATTTACTTTATATGTAGGATAGGAAGCTGCTCATATAGTCATTTATTATACTATAATTTTTTACAAGCAACTAGTGTCAGTTCTCACTTGCTTAGTTGTTGAATTACATTTTTGTGGTAAAACACAAATGAGTTAAGTCAAATTGTGTCATGAATATTTGAAGCACCAATAATTGTCTTTGAGGTGAGTGATCAGTGAAACATTTCGGAATTGGTTGGAGAAATTTCCTGGTGATAAAGAGATCAGCTTCAGGCAGATGCTCAATAAGAAGAACTGTTTCGGTGATTGAACAACGTGGAATTACCAAAATAGTAATCATGAGATTTGGAGTTTAGTACAGTTAAATTTATATCGAACTACATGTCACTGGCAACCGCATTAATTAGTTGTTAGCTCTTTTCCCGCCAAATGAGCGAGGTACTAAATTTAAAGATTTGTCAAATGCTAAAGAAGCCTAGAAGAGGATGCTACAATGCTGATCAATTTCTAAAAGATTAAGTTTATTTAGATTCAATGACACAGCTGATTAATTAGCTATACATTTTCATATGCACATGTATATTACAGCAGGGCTTGGAAAAAATTAATTGGTTTCCAATTAATTGCAATATAATTGGGCCAATTAATTGATTGGACACGAAAGAAAAAATTGGGCAATTGATTGGAAGAGTACAATTAATTGTCCAATTAATTGCAATTAATAAAACAATTTATATTGGTGCTGTGTCATCTTCATCTATAACAACTTTGATGCGGTTTGAAGAAATGAATATTCACACAGTTATACCCCGTTTACACGTGACATGAGACATGCATGTCTTGTGTTTTCAATGAGCGAATGTCACGTCTAAACACCCAAAACACGCGACATTCAACCTCTCAAGTAGAGCACTTGAAAAACATTCGAATATCAAAAGATTTTGATTTTT
>CABFPE010000446.1:654856-702025 GCA_900660155.1 Hofstenia miamia
CCTTTATGCTTTTGGAATAAACTATTCCATTCATATATTGTATGTTTGTAATTTCCTTGAATGGTTATTCAGTTGGACTTCCATTTTGTAACTTGAATAATACTTTTTGCCTGTCTTTTTTTGTTACAAATGCAAGCAAGAAATTACGGAAGCTAGAGGGAAAAAACTGCAAAATTGTGACAAAATGTGAAAAAATCTATAGTTTTTTGGTATTTAATTCATCAAAGCTGCATGTTTAAATTTTGGACATTTATCAGTTTTGATTAAGTCAAAAAACTGTACAGTGAAAGTGTTTCAAAATATTATTTACAATGATATTATTTAAAACAAGTTTTTTTAAAAATGTACAAAGTTTTAACTATCCCATTAGGCAAGAATGGCCTCTTTCAAAAGTGTAATATAGCATATTTCAGAATTGTGATTTACCCAGGAAACGAACCTTCCACTTTTGTAGCTCATCTTTAGATGAGTTACAAAGAATTTCCAAGATGAAGCACTTAAAGCATACAATTCACATCTTTACTTATTTCTATCATTTTAATTGAAATATAAATTTTTGTATCAAATATTTATATAAATATTTTATAAATTTTAAACTCATTGGGAAAAAAAGCTCAAAAGGCGAGCGAAGCGAGCGTTTTGAGCGTGTCTTTTAAATTACATAGACCACTTGATCACAATGTCGCACGATACACCAATGCCACCCCTCCTACTTGTTTACAATTTTCCCTCGTATTTTAGTTCTGCTTTTAATTACGCAATGTCAGCATTAATTAGAGTACGCTGTTTGGCCATNGTTTACACAGGAAACAAACCTTCCACTTTTGTAGCTCATCTTTAGATGAGTTACAAAGAATTTCCAAGATGAAGCACTTAAAGCATACATTTCACATCTTTACTTATTTCTATCATTTTAATTGAAATATAAATTTATGTATCAAATATTTATATAAATATTTTATAAATTTTAAACTCATTGGTCTTTTAAATTACATAGACCACTTGATCACAATGTCGCACGATACACCAATGCCACCCCTCCTACTTGTTTACAATTTTCCCTCGTATTTTAGTTCTGCTTTTAATTACGCAATGTCAGCATTAATTAGAGTACGCTGTTTGGCCATCTTCGTTTTTGCCAAATACTGTTAAGCAAAATTTTAATATAAACTGCATAAAACAATTTACAAATCAAATAATTAATCATAATCATGTGGTTACATATTAATCATTATTATATTTTAGTCTTAGTTACGTCCATCTTTATTCTTATTTTGACCACACATGATTATTCGATGGATTATGCCACACAAACAAATTTAATAATAATAATGATTTACAATTAGGCCAAATCAAATTAAATTTTTATTACAAATATATATATTTAATCTTCATTAGTTAATACCGCAATCTAGTATTCCAGCTCTTAATTTTATAAGCACAGTATAATGAGTTAAGTGGCTTGCAGCAAGCTGTTTTATCTTAGGGATAATATGCTATACACATTTCCAAATGTGCCCTTAACACAACCACATTATACCAAGTTACGAATTACAATTCACAATAAAATATTGCCTCATCACTTAATTTTAAAATTTAAAATGTTTGTAAAATTTGGCAAATTTGAATGATTGTTGTTATTACTTATAAACAAGACATTCTTTCAAACTTCTAGCAAATTTTTGAATTAGTATGTTCTTGAAGATCTGCCCTTTGTTTGGGCCTGTATTATTGGTTTAAACAGCAATGTTTGAACTGCAATATGAAATTTTCGTTTTACATATAAGACTAATGCCTTGCTATCAAAAACCTACTGTTTGCAACCAATAGCCCATTAATGGACCATTGTTGGCTCACCAATTGGTCATGGTCGGATATACATCAATGGCCTATTAATTCCCCAATGGGCATCAGCCATTAATGGCAACTACATTGACCACCCTAGCAAATAAATTTGGAAAATTTGGCAACAAATTGCCAAATTTTTGGAAAGGATTTGCCAAATATTTGACAAACTTTCCAAATTTTGGGCTAAGTGAAATTTTTAGAGTACATTAAATATATTAAATAATTATACTCATACATTTATTCAAAGCATTATTATTTCGTCAGTTATTTATAACCACAGTTGATTAAACTGCCTACAAATTATACATTTGAGTGTACACAGAAATGTAGAGACCCAAGACCAACAAGTCATAGTCTAAACTACAGCAATCAACTGCCAACCAATTGCATTTATGCATTTGCATGTCAGTTAACATCATAATTTCAAACAAAGGCAACATTGATTATATACCAAATATGCTTGTTTATATTTCACAACAATTCGCTCAAAATTATGGCAATTATGAATTATAATTTAAACATCTATAAGTAGATTTAAAAATTATTTCTGGTATGAACATAAAGAACTAAATGAACACAGGTGATAACGCTAGTCCACAACTAGTACTAATTGCGTACTTAAATGCTGCATACATTATTCTTAGATATATAAATATTTTAATGGTTTATAATAGTAGTCAATAAAAAGTTGAAATTTTCGTTATATTGGTTTCAAAAATGTTTGAAATAGTTTATTATATATTACACACACTTTTATTTATTCAAATAAGCTGTAAATTAATGAATGTACAAATTGTACAAATTTGGAAAATTTGGCAATAATTTGGCAAATATTTGGCAAATATTTGGAATATTTCCATTTACAAAAATTATGCATTTTTATCCAAATATTTGGCAAATATTTGCCAAATTTTCCAAACTTATTTACTAGGGCATTGGCGGACCATTAATGGCTTGCTATTTGGGGTGCGGCGGGCCTTACATATTTAAAACATTGATTTAATAATAATTCTGTAATTTTAACAATCCCATAAGAGTTCTTTATCATTCAAAGCTCGTGTCTTCAGTTAGAGATTTCACTCTATATCTATGACTATGTGGCATTTCACGAAATTTTAGCAATGTTTCTTTAAAAAAACACCAGTCGCTCCTCATTTGTAGAAGAAATAACATTTCTATCTACATCACTCATATTCAACTCATATTCCGAACAGCAACATTTTTCTCATCAAATACCTTAAGAGCTAGAGATACTTTTCCTCATCAAAGGATTCAGACAGCTTTGAATTGAATTAGAACATTTTATACGTATGCACTAAATCACTACATTCCAGTCTTGACAATTGATAATTAAAGTCCTAGTTTCTGTAAACCAGTTATTACGAGTAGATTTCAATAAATGAGGTAAATCACTAAGAAGAAACCACTTTTCGCTTTCATCGACAGGATTTCCACAAAGTCATAGAGCTTCATTAGTTTATTTTGGAAACAATTTATAAAAATTGTTATTAATACGACATTTATCAGTACACAACCAATGAAATTTGCTCCTGATTTCAATATGCATTTGGTTATGTACAAGTAATGTTCATGCAAAAATTTACACCAGTTAGAGCACTAACACTGTATTAAATTTCACATAGAAGTTGGGCCTCCAAACAACCAAGGATCGTTCTTGCTTTATCAGTTTTACAATTTGTATTGACAGCATAACTTTAAGATGCTTACCAGAATATTCAATGCACTCACGAACATAAATTTCGTCAATTAATAAAACACAAGTTTTATGGAAATCAGTTAACTTTAGAAATATGGATTGTGCAAGCGACTTTAGAAAGGCATCATTTGTTTTAGCTAAACAAATAGTTCTTTGAATTGTGAGACTACTTAACCATTGAAAGCAGTGGTGAAGTGAAAAAATGCTATTGACTATGAAATGGCAGTAACTACTTTATATTGAATGACATCCGGAATGCTTACATGATTTATTGTAAACGCTATGCTTACGAGCACTTCTTGATCTATCTGAATACTAAATTCATTTTTCACTAAAGCTGTAAAACTAAGCAATGAAAAACACTCAAAATACATAAGCAATATTGGCAAAAACTTTAATAAAAACATTTAAAATATACATTTCGACTTACAAAGTCATTGTCAGTTTCCTTACAAAATTATTCCCTTTAAATTTACTTGATTTTATAATAATCGTTTATCTTACAAAATCTTACTAACAGCTTATGTATGTAATCTTTTTTGGTAGACTTGGTTGGAGTGAACTAATTAAAATATTTTCAATGATTTTAAGATGTTTTGCTTCAGTATTCTTCAAAATTTTTACATTAGAATTAGAATTTATTAAATTAAATAAAAAATTACATCTGACTTACAGATAGGGAACCAAAATATGTTAAGACATCTGTCGGGAAACATATTTAAAAGTGTCCTGGAGATTTGTTCCTGGGCTTCGTTCACGCAGGCGCTCTGTCGCGTAACTTTCTCTCTTAGAGATGACTTCTTTTAGGGAAAGATCATTGGAATTTGATATTTTGGTGTACAGTGCTGCATGTTTTGAAACGAAAATTTCTGAACAGGAAGTAAATTTAGCAAACAGCAATGCAATAAGTCAACGGAGGAAGAAATATGCATTTATATAATTTTTGGGCATCAGAAAGAGAAACACTTAATGAAAGAAGCTTTTTAATGAGGTAAAAAATGTGGTAAGTTACTTGGCTAGATGATCAACATGGTAATATACTTTATATTGAACATGTATTTAACAGTTTTGATCGTTTTAGTTAAAAATTAAATGCAAGAGAAGCAGCAAAACGGGCTCTTAATCAAATTATGTGGGATATTGCATCAGATAGCAGTAGCAGTGTTTATTAAATATGAACCTGAATGCCTGTATAAATCTCACTGTAATAAAGGCTACGCAAATACTGGTCATTTATGACAGGATTAGGAATTAAAGGGTGTATTAAATTAAATGAAATCAATAATGAAGAAAACTAAGCCTTGTGGGAAATCCTTGAATGAAATAAGCTTTTCTGCAATAAGGCCCTGTCGCATGCGATCGAAAGCCTTGCTTAAATCTAAACAAAAAACTGACATAATCAAAACCTTGTTTCTAATACTGTTTGTAGTTATATAGAAGCCGAAGAAGTGAGTGTTCTGTTGAGAATGACTTACAGAACCCAAGCTGATTACGATTCAGATTTTTATAATAAAGTGCTGATTACGATTCAGATTTTTATAATAAAGTTGGCAGATGAAAATGTCGTAAAGTAGCCGTTCGAATCTTCTGAATAGAACAAACTATAGAAATGGGGAGGAGGTCATGTAAGCTTGTGATTCTCGGATTTCTTGGGTAGAGGAACACTACGTGAAAGCTTAAAAACTTCAGGAAAAATACCTCTTTCATACAATCTTTGTATATTTGATGCAAAATCAAAGCAATATTGTTAGAATTGTCTTTGAACACCCAATAGGGGATACTTAGTGCACAATCGTTAAGATATTTTGAAATTGTTGAATTAGTTGCATGTTCTTTTGTTCTTCTATTTATTTGCCGACCGCAATATCCAATATAATTTTTACCATAGGTACATTGAATTTTAAAAATCTCATTCGATTTAGCGGACATATTATTAGTTGTTGACTTTAGGCCAAGCTTTGAATTACATTTATCTATCTTATAAATTAATCTTACTTTTTGTTTAATGATTTCGATCTGTCTCAATTTGATATATTAGATTTGTTGTATGTATTCCCCGAAATTGTATTTTAAATTCATGCTCAAAGTTTTGTGAATATTTCATTTCTTTGTTGGTTGTAACTATATGTGTAATTACTTCTTTAATATATTTATCAACAAAATTGTTTGAGTGATTCATTTTGTTTTAGGTTTGCTTTCAATTTGATAATTTTTTGTTGTATGTAATATTGAATATTCTATGTATTACTGCTTTAATTAAAAATACTTTAATTGATCTTTGAGTAATTGAATTAATATTAAGTAGCAAGCCAGTGTTTGATGCTTTCTTGTATATTCCAGATATAAACGATTTTGAATTCCTCATTACTTTAATATTTAAGAAATTAAAAATTTTATTTTCGTTTTTTCCATTGTGAATTGGATGCTATTATGTATTGAATTTAGATTGATTAATATTTCTTCAGCATTTTTTATCATTATCTACTAAAGCAAATATGTCCTCTATACATCTTCCATAGAAAGTGAATTCTATATTTTTTTTCAAAATAATGCTCTTCAATTGAGGAAAGATAAATGTTAGCTAAAGTTCGACTGAATGAATTTCCTATTGCTAATCCATCTTTCAGTAGATAAAAATCTCCCTTGAATACCATTACTGTATTTTTTGTTGCTAATAAAAAGAGGATCTTGGTTGTATCATAATCTAAATCATATATTGTTATGTCTTTGCTCTTCAATAATAGTTGATTAGTATACCAATTCTTAAAGCCATATGATACCATGAACTTATTAATATCTTGCTTTGTTTTCTTATCAAAAAATTGCTTTGAATTCGCATTGATTTTTGCTTCTGGTAATTTTGATAAAATTACATTTAGTTTATCAGATAATTTATTATTAATGCTACCACAAAAAATTGCAATCAGCCTAAGTGATATCTCTGGTTTATGGACCTTACCAAATCCATATAATTTTGGATTAAATTTATTTTCATAAAGTATAGGAGGAGAGCTTCTGCAATTTTGGTGCAGTATAATCTTTTCAAATTCTTTTCATTCTTAAGGCGGTGCTATACTGACGATTCTTTTCCAAATTTTTGTCAGGATTTTTGTGTGCCACACTGCGGATTTTTGTCAGGATTTTTGTGTGCTACACTGCGGATTTTTGTTTAAACTTTTGTCCAGATTTTTCTTCAATAATTAAATATTTACAAATTTCACAGCTCGAGAAATTTTTACCAATACATTACCTTTATGAGATATTAATATTAATTAACGTATATATTAATGATTTATTCAAAGGCAACAAAATTATTTACTGTTAAATAATCATTGCACGATTAGCAATAATTAGCATTCTGAAAACATTACGGAGGTTTATTGCAATCAAGTGTGCGCAATCAACTAAACTATTTCTATTATTGGCTTTCTATACATGGCAACTACTGCTATCGGTGCGTGGAATTATTATTCGCTTTATCTGTTTGGCCCTAGTCGTAAACTGCGCAATTAAAAAATAATCAACTTAATTGGTTTTACTAAATTTGCCACATACTGCAATAAAGTAAAGTAACCCAAAGAATTGAAAACATTGATTTATAAATTTACAATAAGCAATATTGGAATATACACAGTTAATGTAAATAAAGTTGGTTGTGATCAAGGAGTACCTAATGACAGGACATTACATTGAAAATCTTATTTAAAACTTAAAGACTGACTCAATATTTTGCACTTCCATTTCAAAATGATATTTTTCATGTACATAATGAAATTTATAACATTTTGCAAAAATTAAAATTCCAAAGTCACTATATACCTGATAACTGCATCAGTATTGTAATCCAAAATCTTTATTTAGTAGATAAAATATTTAATTAGTTTAGAGGATATATAGACTACATACATCTGGACTGCCAAATAAATATATTTTGTATAAGCTACGGCCGAGTTGTAGAGCTATGCATGGAATTATGACTCTACATTGAAACTCAGGGAAGTGGAGGAATTTTAAATGTACAAATTTATCTTTGAGTGGAATAATACAATTATAGGGGAACATCTTTCTCCGATTCACTTCGTTCTGGTCAACCAAGAACATACTTCCATGAATGGCCATCAGGGGCGTATCCAAGATTTTCTGACGGGGGACATCATTGTTATTCCCTAAATTTTTGAAAATATTGTGAAAATAGACCCTAAAAAATGCATTTCACGATCCTAGATTTTTAATTTTTCAATGTTTTACTAAAAAGTTTTTGATTTATCCAGTCAAAATTAAATTTGGAAACCTGACGGGCATTCCACCATGTCCCCCCCTGGGTATGCCACTGAATGTAATAACAATACTTGATTGACGTCTACATAATTTCAAGTAGTTCCGAAAAATCCGAGAGAACAAACCGCTGACAAAATTATTTTCAAAATATGTTAGAAGTGGTATGCTACATTGCGGATTTTTGTCCAAACTTTTGTCAGGATTTTTGTGTGCTACGTTACGGATTTTTGATTAAAGAAAAATCGTTAGTATACCATCCACTTTATTAGTATATATAACCCTCATTTTTCATGATTGTAATACCAATTCCTTTATCAAATGGTACAGATTTTTAGTTGATGTTTATTTAAGAAATCTTTCAGTTTTTGAACTCCTTGCTATGGAAAATCCAGAAGCCTTACATTTGACGGGAAATCGTCCGAAATTGTTTCCCAAAATACCTATTTTTGGCCACTGCTCCCGTAATAATGTTTTGAACTTTAATATATTTACAATGGTGGTAGGTAGTATAAAAATTTCAAGGGTTTATGTTTGGAAACGCGGTCATGATGAGGTTTTTAAAAAACATACATTTAGCGGGGGATTATATATATATATATATATATATATAAATGGCGAAGGCTTTCCTCTAATGAGAATACATTTTTTGATGATTAAATTGAAACGAAATATGGTTTTTGGATTGCTTTAATATAGTAGCGTTCTTATCAGTTATTGCCCAATCCATTTCCAATTTTTTTCATTGCTTATGGTGTCCTGTTGACATACCCATTAAATCACTTGGAAAGATTTAATCCTAAACAGCAAACAAAAAACTTTCTGCAGTAAAATATATTCCATAAATTATTAAATAACAAATTCCTTATAATTTCTGACAATATATATTCACCAAAAACACTAGCACTGTATACTTTTCTGTACCATTCTTTGATTATTGAATTCTGACCCAGGTTCTAAAAATATATCAAATAATGTAGAAATGTAAAGTAACTGCAACAATTTGTAAATACTGGACGAATAAAAATATTGAATGGAACTAGATGAGTTTAATGAGACCACTGGTTATTACTTAGTATTTATTGCTAATTTCAAATGAAGTTCGCTTGATTATTGTACATCCGCGCTCTTCTCAATAATAACATTACAGTGAACGTATTTAACATATTTTGGGTTGAAAATTTTTTTTTTCTTAAGTAGCTTTTATTCTGTTTATCCTTGTACATTCTCTGTACTTACAGTCTGTAAATATTATTTACAAAATATATACAAATAGTGTACATAATATATACAAACATATTTACAAAACTGATATCTACAGAAATGTACAAATAAAATAAACAAAGCTAAAACAATAATTAAAATAAAAACAAAAAATAAGTTAAAAATAGGAAACAAAAATGACATATTCTAATAATTTCGACATATATATAAAGATCAAAGAAACAAATTAAATACTAAATTAGTTAATTCTTTTAGCTTTAGCTACAAAAATTTTCTTGCCAATTTTATTGAAATATAGACATTTAAACTAGTGAGCAAAGTGTTAATTGCCTCAAAATCTCTCAATGCAGTTACAAAAAAAAATTGAAAGAAATTTTGCAACTACCAATAATCGATGTAAATAAGTTTAAATCAAATATAATCAAATAAGCTACCCACTATGCTTAGAAATGCATGTAGCTATTTTGCTGCTAATACAATTACATGCATTTCTGCACATGCTGTGTAACATTTTGATTTACATTATTTTTTTAAAAATCTAATAAGTCTATATTTTTATACATTCAAAAAAGAAGTTTTTAAAAACTTAGAACTTAAACTTATATGTAAGATTAGTGTTCCAATTTAAAATAACGAAATGAGGGACACAACCACTTGAGAAATGGACGCCAAGAATGTCATAGTTATTTCTTAATTAGATTTAGGGTTGCAGATTGAGGAATTCATCAATGTTGAGACATAATTATCACTGTTTACTTTTAATCTCATCTAGAAATGCTACAATGCTTGCAGTTAGTTAATCTTATATTGGAAAAATGTATTTGGCCACTTCAGACCAAATCAGAGAATCTGTAAGAAATTTCATTGGTTGAAGAAGTACATAATTGGGACTTTCGTGGCACCCAAAAAGCCATTCTGTACCTCAAAGCAAAGATTAAGCCGGCTGAAGTGGGCCAATTTAATGAGATACAATTCATTTGAACATTGGGTCAAGATTTGAGCTATACTCATCGAAAAGAATTTTAATAGAGACCAACTTGGCAGAAGTTCAGATTCTTGCTTCAACTTACTCGGTGGACCATGAATTATGGTGGGAAGTCTGTAATAGTATGGGGTGCAATATAGAAGTGTGGCTTTCGCAAGATTGTTCACATCTCGGGTACTCTTCTAAGCTCTTAATATGCTCGGATTCTACAAAGGGAACTATTGCCACTCCAGTTCAAGTGATCAATATATCAACAGGTTGGTGCTCCATGTCATACCTCAAAAGAAATGACAATTTCCAGTAAAAGTTTTCTAATTTTGATTAAAAATTCTACATATTCTATGGTATTAGACATACAAATTTTCCTTTCTTCACCAAAGTAACACTTAGTTATAGTTTTAGGCACACTCCATCCAATAAATGTTCATTATTTATTCAAAATAGCAAGGTGGTCAAATACATATTTCCAGTACTGTATAATGTGAAATAATGAAATCGAATAAATATATGTTTTGGAATATCTATGGCTTGAAGACATATGTAACCTATTTAAATTAACACCACAACACAACTTATGGCCTTCTGAAGAACTTTTGCAAAATATGCTGTATTTTTGCTAGCACTTTCGTATGATTTGAAGTTTTCATAAATACTGTTAAAAGTAGTTTGCAGAAAAGGAAATGAAAAGCAAAAACCTAGTCTATTTTTCATACCATTACTTAACTTGATCACCCTGTTCTGTCCCGTGTAACGCCACAACACAAATTCAGGACTTCTAAAGTCGTTCATCACTGGAAGTTGAATTAGATACGAATACACGACATAAATTGTTATTCACATTAATTCGAATGAGTAATATTTTTTAGGTTGTGTTAAGATATTCATAATTAATATGAAACAAAGCTACTCTAATCCTGAAATATGAATGATATTCTATTTACTTTAATTTCGCTCTACTCACCCGTTGCCTTCCGAGTGATTTGAAATTTGCCAAACATTTTGATAGAGAATCGCTTCGATAACATACGTTTTGATACCTAAAAGACTCATATTATGCCCTTGGAATTACTGAAGTGGTTACTCTCAAATAATTTTTCGTATTTTTAGCTGAAATGATTAAATTTTTTTGTTATTCGCATTTTTTTCGAATGTAAGTGATTTCAATATTTATTTGCGAAACTTGGTTAAAGGCAAACAATGTAGTAACTTAGCAGATTTATATTGATAAAATAGATCACCAGTCGCTTTAGAATCTATCAGGGCTGTACTCCTAAATGTTAACAATGGCGACTCTAAATTTGAGTACTGTATTTGTATGCTATATTTTGTCCAAATTTAGCCTTACAACAAATAAAATCCGATATCACAAAACGTAATGTAACTTTAACAAGAAGGCTGGGTCCCCATGCAAGTTTAAAAAATGGCCTAAGCCGTATTGAGCACCAACTCGAGCCCAGAATTTATTCAGTTATTTAAAATTTAAATGCTATTTTTTAAAATAGACTTTGTTGAATTTGAAATCATGAATTTAGGTATTCTGATTGAATAGCTAATGATCAATGTCAAAATTATGACCTGAAGTTTAATTTAAAAGAATAAAAGTAGACTTACGCAAATATGCTCTAAGATGTTCATAGTGATCAACATCTAAAAAACTGAACTGAACCAATTCATGAAAAATAAATAAATAAAACTTTATGTTGCTATGTTAAAGATGCTTACAAAAATTAGGTTAACTTCTCTAAGAAGGCATAAATAGCCTGTAAATCAATTTTAACTGCAAAGATTTATTGGCTTATAAATTAGCAAGCAAATGAATTGAAGATTAAAATGCCGAAAAATACTGAGAAAACATGTAATGTACTCGAGGTTTGAAAAACTCAACCAATAGTGAAGCTTAGGTGAAACTTACCAAAAACTTTTGAAAAGTCGAAATTGAAAAAACGGTCTATCAAGCAAAGGTAATATATACCACTGCATACGCATTTGAGAAAAACATTTGTATAGCGATCTAAAATTTCAACTTTCTATATATTTATTTTGCGCTAAATCTATCATTTACGTGCGTCCTTATATTGTTGGTGAGATCATCACATAGTATGTTGCAATATGTATTAAGTTTTCATTTTACTTATTATTCAGACATCCAATAACTGCAACATACGGGATGATGTGATTTTTAGAAAAATATTAATGAAAAATACTTTACAAATATCTTAAACAATAACTGCTGCACAATCACAGTTTAATTAAATAATGTAATCCAGTACAATGTATATTTGCAGCGGTACTTAGAATAACTCTTGGAGTTACATGCACTGTGAAGTCAAATATTTTGAGTTTTTTTTCAATTGATTTGTAAGATAATTTATGCGGTTGTTAAATATTTTTTCTCTTCCATTACATTCATACTTTTTTAGTCAAAGAGCTAAAGATGTGATTATTGTACAATTAAAAATGTTAATTTACAAAATAATACTACCTCCGTTTCAAAATAAATGACCAATGCCATTTTTTGAAAAATTCCGAAATAAGTGACCAATATGAAAAAATAGAGTACAAATGGATAAAAAATGTCGTATTTCATTACTTTTGTAGAAATTTATCTACGTAAACAATTAATAATAATAATAATTAACAACTACTTGTATATACGCTATATTCGAGCTTCTTTCCCTATGACTATGGCTTTTGCTGATTCGATAATCGTTTATTGCATCTAATTCCTTCCTGCAATCTGCCTTCACGTCGTAATTTCATCTTCGATATATGCGGGAGTTTGTACCTGTTTCCTCCACCACAATCAAGTATTTGCTCCATTACCAATTGCAATGACAGAAAGAAATCGGTCAAACATTTCGACTCAAGGTCGATAAAAGATTTCGCCCTACATCCAATTAAATCGTCTTTGGAGCATTTTGGCGCTGTAAAGTTTGGATAGAATTGAAGTATCAAAGGTCCAACACGTTCTAGTCTAGACTGTTTGGAGGTTGAAAACGAAACTGTATATCCCATCCATCCTTTCGACACTCCGAAACAATCAACTCATCATAATGGTACAATGGGGCTTCGCGTTGTCTTGTTGAATAATGATTTTCCCTCTTCTTGAACCTGCTGGCCATTTCTTCTTTATAACTGGAATAACTTCGTCTATAATCATTTTTCTTGTTTTTTCTTTGTTGATAGAATGAATGTTCTTCGTGACTATCGTTCCTTTTACACGGTTTTTGCTANCATCATTAATGGTACAATGGGGCTTCGCGTTGTCTTGTTGAATAATGATTTTCCCTCTTCTTGAACCTGCTGGCCATTTCTTCTTTATAGCTGGAATAACTTCGTCTATAATCATTTTTTTTGTTTTTTCTTTGTTGATAGACTGAATGTTCTTCGTGACTATCGTTCCTTTTACACGGTTTTTGCTATTGCGCGGAGCAAGTTCTTTGTACACAAATGGCCATATGCCGATCTTTCCATCAAAAGTGCTATGAACATCACATTTGTTATAAGCCGTTTACTGCTGCAAAATCGATCAGGAGGCTCTTTGTCCAGAAGCAGATAGTACTTCTGGTTTACATGTGNAAAAAAAAATTGTCATGACGAAGTCGTCTAATACATTCGTTTCGCATATGAAACGTTTAAAAAATATAAAAACAAAAGGAAAAACGATAACATTTAGAAAATGAACACATTTTAAATTTCTGAGTTGGGGTGTGCTCGTGTAGAGTGTTGAAAAGGAAACCCATCCTCATCTACTAGGTAAGATAAATCAATCCCACTTTTTTGAATACAGATTCACTCTTGTTGATTGCGGTTGAATGTGGTTCCACATTTTCTAGCAAGGGGGCTATGCCGGTCTGGACCCCAGACCCCCTTCTTTGAAAACGCCCCTGGTTCGTTGTAACTGTTCTGCTAGTAAAATATGGTCTTAAAAAATTTCAGTAGAAAAAATTGCTAGTTTTTTTGGCATTCCTGCTTTATTTTTGCTCGACCGGTACTGGTAAAATTTTTAGCTTCAATAACCGGTTCAACTGGTAACCCAACAGGTTTGGAAATAAAACCAGTTGGGTTGGGCTGGGTTGTTAAAAATGTCGACCGGTTCCATCTATACTTTGCACACAAATGGCCATATGCCGATCTTTCCATCAAAAGTGCTATGAACATCACATTTGTTATAAGCCGCTTACTGCTGCAAAATCGATCAGGAGGCTCTTCGTCCAGAAGCAGATAGTACTTCTGGTTTACATGTGCAATGTAGAACCATTTTTCGTCAATATGCACATAAGAGTACATGTCATAGAAGAAACCATCATTTTGGAGAAAGGATAANTACAATGGGGCTTCGCGTTGTCTTGTTGAATAATGATTTTCCCTCTTCTTGAACCTGCTGGCCATTTCTTCTTTATAACTGGAATAACTTCGTCTATAATCATTTTTCTTGTTTTTTCTTTGTTGATAGAATGAATGTTCTTCGTGACTATCGTTCCTTTTACACGGTTTTTGCTATTGCGCGGAGCAAGTTCTTTGCACCATAGATGGAAGCAGGTTGGGTTGACCGGTCAACCGGTACCGGTTGGGTCGAAAATTTCGTGAAACNAGAAAGGATAAGCAAAAATCTAGTCGCTCCATTTTGTTTTTCTCGGTGAGCAATGGCTTCAAGGCACTGGAATGTCGCTTTAGTTTCCCATCCTGTAAAAGCCTCCAGAAAGAAGTTTTTGGAATTCCAATACAAACGGCAAATCGATCCAAAGTTTGTCTGTCGCATAACGGGATATTTTCAATTTCTTTGAGTTTTTCTGCATCCCATTTTTTTCCTGGCACACCTTTCTTTCTTTTTGGATGCTACATCCATAGATTTTGTTGGATCTATCACTCCTTCTCTTCCTAGTCTCCAGATTCGTCGAATAATTTCGCCAGATACACAAAAATTTGCATTGCCTCTTGCGTGGCACCACGGCATAATCTACCATTTTTGTGTCGTTGTGACAAAAAAACCAGAATAGATGTTCGAATTTCGTTTGCTGTATTTGGTTTCTTTTCGTGTTGATTTATCAGAGCCATTGTGTCAGCTTCTATAAATGCAAATTGTGAACGCAGCAGAGAGAAATGCTATCGCACCTGAAATTCCTATTTTTCAAAGCTTCACACTGTAGTCCACAAGTATCGTACATCTACAACAACACGTCCGTGGTAGGTAAATGGCATAGTAAGCATTATTATCCAATCAAATCGCCGTCAAAGCAAAACTGTTATAATTATGACAAAATCGTGAATTCGGTCACTTATGAAACGAAGGTAGTAGTTTTCATGAAAACATTGCATAGTGAATGATCGAATGTTTCTTGAAATATAAGGTCGTTTTGTTATAGTTTATTTACTATTAATCCTAATTCTACTAGCAATTTTTTCAAAATCTCCTATGGTTACCCCAATACATTTTAACCTGCTTGGATAAAATTGTTCATAAATGCGGAATCGGTTTTGTTACATTGAAGTACATCTAGTAGAATTAGGTTTAATTGAAGATTCACTTTATTTCTTAGGTAGTTGAATTATTTTAAATTTAAGATTTTCGTTTTTTCAACCACTGATGATATTAATCTATTTAATATATTTTAAATGCATTCAAGTTTTATAATGATGTATTTTTCATATCATAAAAAATTAAATTATAACTACTACATAACATTTCTTTAAATGAACTATTCCAAAGTGAACAATTCTGATCATTTACACAGAAATGTTTGATGTAGCCCCTTCTAATCAGGAGAAATGTTAATTCATTAATATACTCCTTCTCACACTCTTTCTGCACATTGTTTTCAATGTTAAATACTCATTGACTCTAACTGCAATTAAAGAAATTTTGACCGTGCGCATGAACTTAAAAAGCACTTTTACTTGCACACATTTGAAATTTTGATATTTTAGCTTTTCTGAATTTTAATGTCCTTATATGCATAAAAACGTGATAAGGATGAATTTTGTTATATTTTTGCATTATTACTCCAGTGAAAAATCAATGAAATATTTATTGACATCAAGCCCTCGACTGGCTTTTGCCTATGATTCCTACTTCGGTTTGTATTAATTGCAAAATTTACCTTCTGGATTTGCAAGTCAAACTTGTACGTTGGCTTTGTTAATATGGTTGCATAAAGTATGATTTTTGTGTTTCCACGTGCATGGAGAGAGCAGAGAAATCAGCTAAGTTATTTACCTCTTCTGCATGGCCTCTGTTGGCAATGGTACAACAAGCAGTGTCGATCCCGACATTAAATCAAGACAAGCACCTGTTCCTCATTCTGATTCAAGGCCCAATACTGAATATTCTATCTGTTGATACAGATAATGAAAGCAAATCTGATAGAAGTGAATCTAATGGTGAGCCGGAGACCTGTTTTCCAAGTAAGGTGGATAAGAATAAAATTGATCTTTTGTGAAGCATTAAAAGTTAAGCATAAACCCAGCTCTAAGAAAAATCTATCAGGAAGTTGGCGCGCTTGGAACGGAAGTAACTTATCGTGCTACTCAATTTCTGAGTCAATTCTTGAATAAATATTTTTTGACAATGGAAATATTCTTACTGCAGAATTATACCGTCTCTCATTGAAAGTATTTGTGGGTTTGAAAGTTTAGTATTGAAATCAAATCTCTCCTTAATCCTTAGAATGTTTACTTCATTGCATTTAAAGTTGACTATTTTTATACAGTTTTTAAGGAGAATTAAACATGAAGATGCTAAATGCGCTCTTCACAACTCATTTCCAAAATCTTCAAACATTTAAGTCACAGCATACTCAATTGACCTAAAATGGAGGCTATTCTAAATGTAATTTCAACTTTTCTCATGCCTACAGTCTTACTCATTTTAGCCTAACAAATGGAACAAGCATAATGAATGTTTATGTTATCAATTACTAACAATGAATTATTTCTCCCTACACCTCACCAATACAACCATTATTAGGATGGGTAACACACTTATTGTTCAGTAGATCATTTGGTTAGGCAAGTTTCGAATACAGGCTGATGCAATGTAAACTGTTTCTAATTTCAATAGGAAACACTTGTTTCCTGTTGTAGTAGAGTGATCTCTAGATATTTCTTACATTCTTAGATTTTAATAAATCAAATCAGAAAGCTTAGACCAATTCATGTCCAGCCTGAGTCTGCTCCAACCAACTTAATTCCAATTCTGCATATTTTCATGAGATTTTTTAAGAAATTTTCTACAGTTTTGCGGCTTGCTAGATCAAAGTAAGGAATTTTAGAATAGAATTGAAAATACTAAATTCCTTTCTTCAAATGTATATGATACTAATGTAAAATTTCAAAACGTTAAATAATTATATAACATTCAATAAAACTGTCATAGTGGTGCAAAATAAGGTTAATGTTAGGTCTTCAATATACATAAAACGGTGAATTGGGTTGTGGAAGCAAAATATATTTTTTGGTTCATCAAATTACGCAGTGCACTCAACAGCCAATGCTATATAACTTTACTAGACAGGATAATAATTCTTCTTCAATCGGAAATTGATTATATATTTCAGGAAGATTTAAGTGAGTCTTAAATAATTGGCAATCGATTTTTTAAAATATTCAATAGGTTAATTAATTTCCAATTATTACAATAATTGCAATATCAATTTAATATTGTCTTCCCCTGCAGACATATAGTAGAGCCAATATATATTATCTACAATGATTGTTATTGGTAGGGGCGCGCGCAGGGTTTTACACCAGGGGAATATTTCCGCGGGCTAAGCACATCAAGTTCGTTAGAAGCAAGGATGAATTTTAGCTAAAAAATGCATTTCACAACTTGAATTTGGGATTTTTATTCAACCAGTCAGAGGCAATTTTGAAAATCTGACTGAGGTATATTCCCCAAAATAAAGTGATGGAAATTAATATGAAACATCCACTTAAAGTAGTAATAACTTTATTGATTTGCAAAAATATTTTTTTAAATTTAATTTATATATTTTGAACGTATGAGAATCAATTTTAATAATATTTTCTTTAAAAGTAAGATAAAAATAGTTATCGTAAAAATATGTTTTCAGGTGTGGAAAATATTAGAAGACACTTTCTAAATGTCATCAATGCGTCTCATTTTACAGTAACATATCATTTTTATTTTAGAAACTATTAAAATGAAAGGCTGGATATTCAAATTATTTCAGCTTGTTAAATGAAAATAATTGTTACAGTGTTAATGCAAGTGTTCCTTAGTTAACACATTGTTTAAAAAACCAATTAAATACATTCAGCCAATATTTTTTCGAGTTGTATACAGTACGTTTTTAAATGTGTACAGCAGTACAATTATACTTAAGTTTTGTCTGTGTCATTATGTCTTACGTAATGTGAAAAATAATATTAAAAATAAAAAATGTTGATAGAAATTGATTTGTTGCTCAATAAGCAATAATTTTACTCTTAATCATAATCTTTAAGAAATTTAGCTGAGTTTTAGGATTAGAAATATGAATGATTTACCTCCAGGAGCAGATGTGAAATTTGTCTCTAAATACAAAAATAATTGTATCAACATAATTGCTTCAAATCCTGTCCTTAACCCATTTCATACCAGACCAAATTAAATTCTTTAGAATTTACTATTTCCCCACTTTTAGAAAGCTTAATAAGAGAATTAAATGTGCAATTATTCTTTTGAAGTGTTATCTTATGATATTTCGTATGGTCCCCATTTGAGAACCTTGCTATGAACTATTCGCAAAATGTCAAAAACTTTAAATTCCTAAATTAAGCAAGAGACTGTACTATGTAAGGAGGTCAAATTTATATTAAAGTCAATGATGCATAAATAAAATATAAATTGAGTGACGTGCGTTAGTAAATATCAAAAATGTGGAAAAAATTGATCTATTAATATATGTACTAAATAATGTGAAACAACATTGAAACCAATGGTGAAACTGCAAGCCTTAAAAATACCAGATTTAAACAATAAATAAAAGAAATTAAGATGAAATTAAAGACATCTATCAGGCATACATTTAAAGGCATGGCCCCATTTGAGGACATTGATATGAAATGGGTTAACAGATTATCAACTACATATATATCATAATCAAAGCTTCAACTTAAATTATTGATAAGCATTGGAATTTGTGTTTGTTTGCGATTTGTGAATTTAGTTGAATTCAATCTATATTATTTCTTTAATTAATAAATAGTTTATTAAGCTTGGTAATGAAAAAATCATATGTATTACTTGTTTTTTCACACATTTGACAAAATAAAATGTATATATATATATATATATATATATATATATATATCTTTAAAACATAACTTATAATAGTCACATTCCAACCAATGATTCTTTAGTCTAATATATCAGAAAGGAACAAAAAATATTTTGATGAAAGAATTCACTAAGATTAGAGATATTTGAACTATGACAGTTTCTACATAAACAATACTAATTCATCTTCATGCCCTTGAATGAAAGTTTAAATATGATTGTTTCATTGTTCCACTCTGGAGTAACATTATAGTTTGTCAATTTATACCTGATGATCACGTTTTGAAATTTATGAACTGAACATTAACGAAAATAAACTTACCCAAATAGTCTATAATTCGTTTGAAGGGATTAATATCTAAAAGAGCAAATCACTGATATTTATAAAAACTACATCATATAAATAATCATAAGAAATATATATATTGATATACTCACGTTAATAAGCAATAAGCTTAATATTGCATATGCATTTTCCACTGTCCATATGAATTGTGAACCAAAAAACTTTGGTTCTGAGAGGTTGATATAAATTAATATAAACTTCACAATTTTAAGTTAAAACAAATATCATAGTGACTTAGTAAACATTAATTAGTTAATAGAAGGCATTGTTCACTGAAACATGTAAATTTAAATAGCCCAAATGCCCTTTCCTAGATTAAAGCAGAAACTTCGATTTACACCAATGCAGTATTTTTCAAATAAAGGCAACTTTTACAGCAATGCAGCAATTTTGATTTAAAAAGAAGGCATATATCTCTGGAACTAGTTACAGAATTCACCAAATGTTATTCTTAGTGATATATTGAACCATTTTATATTATTTTACCCCAACTTTAACGATAAAACTATATTTAGCCTTAGAACCTATTTATCATTAATTATTAGTATATTATAAATAATATAAAATTGAAAAAAATAATTTAACATTACAATTTCTTCCAATCGAAGAAGTCATTTCACAGATACAGCTCGTAAGTAGGCCAGAAAAGGGTCGACAGTTGGTTCAGGTCAGATTGGTTAAACATTATGTCGGATTGGGTTAGGTCGAGTCAACAATTAGCTGGCAACTAGCCGGTAGGTCAACAAATCTTCTCGATAGTTTGGACTAAGATTCAAGATTTAAGATGTGAATTCATTGAGATAGGTCATTTAGCTTAAATGATCAGATCTTACGTTAACCTTATGTCAATTAGATTTGTTATAATTATATTTAATATAATACAAAATAAAAAAAGAACTTTTATTATTACTATAACCCGGGTCGGTTAGGGCCATGAGTAAATGAACCTTTCCAGGCTTGCTCAAAGTGGCTGGTGATTGAAGAAAAATGAAATTAATAGGCTTTTGAAAAATTCGCTTAATTTCGTGATGAGAAAAAATGTGTACAAACAGTTGTAATAGTTGTATGGCATTAAATACAATTATCTGTGATTACTGATCATATTTCCAGAAATATTAATAATAATTAATATCTCATTTCCATTGTCGTTAATCAATAATCTTGAAATAGAAATTGAAGACATATTTGAAGTTATTTCCAATCTCTCAATGAAAGGATGTGGATATGATAACATCCCCAATTGTTTCTTGAAAAAGTTTTCAACAGCACTTGCACCACATATTTTACAACTATTTCAGAATATAATTATATCAGGTACATTTCCATCTCTCTGGAAACAAGCAATTATCCATCCAATCCACAAGAAAGGATTAAGAAGAAAAATTATTAATTATAGACCAATAAGCATTTTACCAAAACTTTCATTAATATTTGAAAAGATCATATTTAAGCGACTTTATCCTTTAGTTCGTGAAAATATTTCAAAATCACAGCATGGATTTATGAAAAATAGGTCTTCTATTTCACAATTACTTCTATTTTTGTCAAATATTTATGATAATTTCGATGCTAATATAGATAGTTTTATTCTATATTTAGACTTTTCAAAAGCCTTTGATAAGGTTTCACATAGAGTTCTATTAGAAAAACTGAAAGACTTTGGAGTTGGAGGTAATTTATTAAAATTATTCTGGTCTTATCTTACGAATAGAACACAAAAAGTAATTTTCAATGGCATAACATCAGATCAAACCAATATAACAAGTGGAGTTCCTCAAGGTTCTGTTCTTGGTCCTTTATTTTTCTTAATTTTTATAAACGATTTGCCAAATTACTGTTTTGCTACAACTCCATTCTTATTTGCTGACGACTTGAAGTTATTTAGTAATGACCTTAATGATATAAATGAAGATTATTTAAGACTATACAATTGGTGTTTAGAAAATAATGCGAAATTCAATGAGGAAAAATTTCAGTTGCTAGCAGTTTCTAATAACATTAATCATACACTTCAACTAAACTCCAATACTACAGTTTGTGCATCAAACTCAGTTAAAGACTTGGGTATTATTATTACACACAATCTTAATTGGTCCACCCATATATATTCCAAATTGAAAACATGCAATCAAACATTTTTAAACATTAAAAGAATACTACCTTATAATACCATTGTTTGTGACAAAAGAAGTATATACATAACTGCAATAAGATCAATCCTTATCTATGGATCTGTTGTTTGGTTTCCCAGCAGATGCGATATTGTTAGAATTGAAAATTTTCAAAAACGCTGTTCGAAATGGATTTTGAATATTACGGACTATAAGAAGAGATTAATTAAACTGAATTTATTGCCACTTTCAATGCAATTACAACTCATTGATCTTATTCAATTTAATAGTGTGCTTAATAATAACATTGATTTTAATATCTTTGACTACGTTTACCTATATATTCCGAAACAAGGACTACGGCTCTATAATAAAACGCTTTTCAAGTGCAAAATTAACAAGAAGATTAAAACCGATAATTTCTTCTTTAGTCGTATTACTAAATTAGCAAATTACGTCCATTTAAATACAAACATTGATCTCTTTGATAGATCTTCAATAGTTAAAAGGCAATTAGAAGATTTATTTAAACAACAATTTATTGATTTATATGCATTTAATAATGTTTGTACTCATTTTTTAGTTTGTAATTGTAATATATGCAATTCTAAGAATTTGCTTTATAAGAAATATTGAATTTGTTTTAAATTAATTTGTCAAATTTCTTTGCTTAATTAGCAATAAAGTGTTGTTGTTGTTGTTGTTGTTGTTAATAGTAATTCAAGTGTACTAATGCAAGCTGTAGATTTTTCGAAGGCTTTTGACAGTATTTCTCAAAAGATTATTATTGAAAGATTGTCTACGCTAAATTGTCCTCGTGGTTTCTCAATGTTTATCTCAAATTTTTGTCTTACAAATCTATCATTCTCCACTTTAATGGCTATGTTAGTGAGAGCAAAAACATATGCTCAAGAGTACCATAAGGTTGAGTTCTTGGGCCTCTACTTTTCTTAATAATTATTTCCGACTTGAATGTGTTTCATAGGTTAAACCATATTATAAAAAAAGTGATGACATCAGCTTTATATTGCTAGTCTTAAAATTCAATGGAAATTTCGTCTGAACTTGGTAACATTGAAAGTTGGGACACAAAGAACATGCTTAAGATGAAATTTAACAAATCATGGCAAATGCTATTTGGGAGTTGTGAAATTGATCTGCCCTCATCAGTTCCCATTGTTGTTAGTAAAAAGCTTCTAGAACTTACGTTAACCTCGAACCATAAATTGAATCAGGTTGAGCAAATATGTAAAAAAGCGTTGCGAAATTTATTTTGACTTAGATAACTCAGAAATTACACAAATAGCAACTTTTTATATACCGTTTTTTCATCTCTAGGTTTATTTGATAATTGACTATGGATCTCAACTTTATGTTGTGCTCCCTATCTCTCTCGACCGTAAACTCCAAAGAATAATTTGCTTTTGAAATCCTGGCGGGTTGTAGAAAATCACAAATCATTATAAAATATAGAAGAATTCACTTGGGAATCAAGCGTTTCAATGAAATGATCTCAAAATCCCATCATCTCAATAATTTAATTCCTGAACGTCTTCCTCGTTCTGGTCAGCTTCGTCTTGAAAGGTACTTATCAAGTTCCAGATAAAATCAATTTATGATTTTTTGCTAATTGTTAGCCAACAGTAATTAATATCTACTTTTTATTTTATTAATTTATTTGTAATTTTAAAATGTTGCTGTTAATTTTTATGGTGCTAATTTATAATTTCACTTCAATCCTTGTAAAATATTTAGTTTAATAAACATTAAAATAACAATAATAATAATAAATATTTACCATTTTCGACAGAAGATGTGGAATTTGTTGCTAAACACAAAATTTCTAGATTGTTTTAATTGAAGTATTTAACAGATATTAAAACGCATAGTATGTTCTAATCTTTAATTTAATTCATTGCTAAAATGCCAAAAACCGCATCTCATAGAATCTTTTTTGTAACTTTAAGTGATATGGTATTAAATATAACACCTTAGTAAAAAACTATGTAAGGTAGAAAAATTTTGTTTAACTGGACACTTTTTAGAAAATACTAACCAGTATGCAACTCTAAATATATTAATAAAAAAATTAAATTTTAATTGTAAAAAATTTTCATGTGTTACTAGACAATCCGATTGATTCGTTTCTTTTCAAAAGACCAATAGATAAAGGAATGTTCTAGGGCTAAGTAACGTCCACACAAGCAATTGCAACAGATATGCATATTTTAGATTTCTTGTGTAATAACTAATTAACTATATTAATTTGATAAAATTCAATAGCTATATTTTAAGTCTGGACAATAAGTGCTAAAAATAGATATTTATTTCTGTATTTATTTGAATATATTAGTCAATCATAAAAGTTGGTTGATCAATTCAAACTTGTATTGTACAAAATTTATCAATGTATATTTCTAAAAATACTAGTTTTAGCCCCATTTAGGTTGGGTCTTTTGACATTCTTAAAAAGTTGGGGTGGGGTAAAATAATCCTATCTAATTATTTTTTGTTCTAGTGTGCCAATCAGTCCATAATTTTGTATGTGGCATAATTTTTCTGACGTCAGCATTTTTGTAATAAGCTGATAACAATCAAAGAAATATACCTCATAGACATACTCACGCTCACTGTCAAGCAATAATAATCAAAATCAAACTAATTGAAGAAATAAGAGTACATTCAAAGTTATGCAAAATTTCTAGAAATGCAAATTTTTTGAAGTTTTGAATATTTCCTTATAAATAAATATGTCAAACTACAATTATGTAGAAATGTACTAAAAATATGAAATACTCGTCATACTTCATATTAGGTACATGGCAAAAGTGTCATGTATGACACTACATACTACATGATGAAATTTATTTGGATCAAATAATGGTTAAATTCTTCATTATTTACGATTCTGATAGATTTTACAAGGATAGCTTAGATGCTTTTCGATTACCCTATAAATATTTCACTGTTTTCTCCTTTGCAATAATTTTGAGTACACATAGGAAGATGACTCGACTATCCAACAAATTGTCTACAAAAATTCTTTAGAAAAATGAATCGAACCAAGACTTTGTGAAAATGTGTAAAACTAAATCTGATACGAGTAATATTCGGAATTGGAATTGAACTATTTCAATATTTTATAATCATTTACGAGGTGGGGGAAATTTACACCTAAATAGGGCTAAATCATTTCTGTAATTCTAATTTGAATTTTTTGTAAATAATATGAATATTAGTAATAGGTTTATGATATTGACTCAGATCATCACACAATATATCTTTAAATTTTCATTTTGATGAGCAAATTTGATTAAATTGTGAATTATTTCAATTTAAGATGTATTCATTCATCTCAACCTTAATCAATGAAACAATTTAATTAATCGAAATTAGAAAATGGATTAATAACTTACTTTTGTTTGGAGGACATGAAGCTAAATGAACTTATTTATTATAAAATGGATTAATGTTATATATATATATATATATATTGGGCGTTAAATCTAGTATAGGGCAATAGTACATTATGTTAAATGAAAATATATAAATTATTTACCGTTTCGGGCGCTTATTGTGAAATCAGTGCCTAAATTCAAATAAGTAAATAATTGTTCCTTGTACGCATACATTAGTTTAAGCTTTAGCTTACATTCATTACTAAAATTATACATGTTGAATCCTTATTTGCGCTTTGTGAATTTTCTTGCATCAAATTTAATGTTACTTAGTTAATAAATTTAATGAATTATACAATTTAAACAAATCTAATTTTTTAGGTATGCATCTCGTAATTGAAGGGTGGCTGAATACAACAGCATTTTTCAAAAATCCTTTTTTTAAATTCCTCCAATCAGAAATAAAATGTATTCAAGATGGTTGGAATAGTTGTATGCACACTTTTCGGTTACCCGGAATTTGCGAATAGGAAATTCGAAAACAAATTACAGTAATTTATGAATAGATGTTTGAAGCGAAATTATATTGAAATCAAACCGAACAGGAAATTGTCACAAGTTTTTGTGCCAACCCCTACATTGTTTCAGGTAACCGAAACTGTAATGGCATTTATATTTATAAAATGTAATTTCTCAAATAAAAAATAGGATTTCGCCTTGTTCCTAACATGATGTTAAGATAAACATTAACTACATGTTGTTTCAAATCGAATAATATTGGAAATGTATATCTCAAACCAAACTGAACGCAAAAGAAATTTCGGAAAATATTCGAATGTTCCAAACAAAAATTCGCAGTCGAACCGAAAATTCTGGATTTTTTTGAATGAAATATAAATATCGATGAATTACTTACCGTTCTCGAGGGAAGATGTGGAATTTGCTGCTAAATACAAAATTTCTCAATTGTTTCATTTGAAATATGTAACAGCCATTACCCTTATATAATTTTCAACTGAATTCGTGAAAAAAATGGCAGTAAGGGTTCTAATAGAATCTATATTTTTCTAAGTACAAAGGCTAATCTCTCATTAACTATAACACTATTGCAAAACGTTAGTAGGAAAATTTTGTTTATCTGGAACTTTTTTCCAAATACCAGCAGGTATGCACTTTAACAATATTGGTAATTATATTGGTAAAGACTTCCATATGTTTTTTGATGTTCAGCTTGAAACGCCTTGTCGAAATTTATATTTTATTGGCAAGCCAATTTTTCTTTAGCATCATTTAAATGTATTTAGATAAAACATTTTAAATTTTGGTATCAAATTTCCTAATTAGGGACATTTGCAGATAATAACTATTTCAAAAGTCACTCTTAATGTGTACAATATTAGAGGTATTAAAGCATGCTTGATTTCGTTTATTTAATTTAATGAAGCTTTCTAGAGTATATATGAGTTAGCACATATTCACAAGACAACTGTGCTGTATATTATGTAACATTTGGGCTCTAGAATATTGGACCAGTTAAATGCCATATTTATACTTTCAACACAACCGTGGCTAAGCTTTACAGAAGTACACCACATGCTATATCACACTGGTTAATGAAATTTGCCCCTTATTAAAAGTATATGCAAAATACTTGTGATGTCTATCATTTGTTTAAGGTACTAGATATGAGAACCTTTTCCCAATATCCATTTCTAAACTCTTCATTTCATTTGATAGTAGAATTGTTGTTTATGATTATGTTCTTGAGAAATTGCTTTATGCTAATGAGTAAAAATATAAGAAACTTTCTTTTTTCAATGCTTAATATTAAGCCTATCCTGGTGGAAAGAGGTTGTGAAGAAATTAATGTTGCAAATATTACTAACAATATTCAAACATTTGTGACTTCTATCACAATATTTAAGAGCACAACTTAAAACTGTTGCTGGCCAATCTTGTAGATGCATGCAATTTGCTAGCGCATAAAAAAAATATAATCCATGTATGTATACAATGCATCATGCTTTTTTAGACTCAGATTAGGCTTGAATAAAAAACCAATTTTATAATTTATAATTAGCAGGAATTGCATAAAACTTTCAAGCCATATAGACGTCTAAGACAAAATTATTTCAGAAAAATAGTGATACATGATGGAGCTTTGTGATAATAGAATTAAAAAGTTGAGCATTGAGTGTAATGACCAACTGATAGATATCATATCATTAATTAGAAATACATCTGACAGTAAACTGGAATGGCTCAAGCAACCCAGAATTTGATACTTCTAGTGTAAATAAAAGATAGGCCAATCAATTTTCACTTAACTATCTTTCACTCTAGAGAAGGATTACTATACTTCTGCCAATGAAGTGTACTGATGCACTGACAGTAGAAATCCTGAACATTGCTTTCCCTCTGGACTTAGTTATCAGAAATCTTAATAACTAGCATAAAGAAAAGAGTGACAAAATTAAGTAAAACCAAACTTTAATTGTGGTAATGCATTCAGGCATTTCTATTTATACATAACTGCTAAAATAGTTAGACACACAACAACACAGCATTTTGCAGAAATAGTTCCTGCCAGATTTTACAAAATTGAATAAACAAACTACTTTGCGAATTTATTTAAGCATCCAATAACTGTCAAATGTTGCATGAAAGTTGCCTCCTAATTAAATTGATGTTACATGCCTACCCTATTCAGTGCTGACGGAATTTTAACAGTTGTTTAAGATTCAGGAGTGCAAGAGAGCATTGGTATTGTTGTGACAGAAATGAACTGAACTGAAAATTCTGAACAAAAAGTTTTTTAAGGCAATGATTGATTTATTTGGAGAGTAACCAAAAGTCTATTTTAAATTGGAATGCCCACAGATGGTATCAGGTTCATGGTGGTATTGGGGAGTTCCATTATCTGTGTATCATGTCAGGATATGCTCTAAGGATCTTCATCTCAAGTCAATATTGTGAAGATTTCTAGTTGAGTAGTGATTATTTTGATGTTCTTTACATATGACAATGAATGGATTTTCCTAGGTATTTTAATGTGTTGTCTGAGATTCTTAATTCGACATTGAAATATGTCATAATATTTCAAGCATAATTTTGTCATTTTTGGGCGGTCACATCTGCGTTCATGGTGTGGCCTTTGAATTTGTTGGGCTTAGCTTCTAAGACAAAGAATGTGAACATTTCAGTAAGGCAACTGTGGAAGTGAAGAGCTTTGTATTGAACATTAATGTGCTTAGAATGATGTTTTTATTTTTTAGATTTGGATCATTAATGATGACAAGGATCATTGTGATCATTTCATGTTTCCTGACAACATCATATATTCAGATTCGTTCTTTTCAAGAGGTTATACCAAACTAGATCATAGTGTAAAATCAGCACCAGGCTGAGAATGACTGTATTTTAGCAATAGTGAATCTGCAATTGTATTGTCAACATGTGACTTGGCTATCTAGTGGGAGCAATTCAATCTTTTACACTGCCTGTAGAATAATGTGATGCACTAATAAATATATCTATCAGAATTACAACTATATTGTAATTATCCTTTGGTAATCTGTTTAGATCAACGTCAGTTCACAGGGCGAAAACCTGAAGTGGAACCATTGCATGAACGGAAGAATAAACGAAGTGTGACAATCACCTGTTACCAACTTAATGGTAATGCTCATGGAAGGAAAGTGCGGTGTTCCCTATTATTGGTTATCTTTATTAATTTTGTACATCAAATGTTTTCATTATTGTTTACGATAATGAAAATTACGCAACCAGGCTGCATAAGCTTCTTATTACACTTACATATAAATATCTTACATATAAATTGGTACATGCTCCTAGGTACATGTAAACAATCAATGTGGCCAGCAGAAAGATGAAGTTTGGAAGTTCACAATCAATAAATAATGCAAAAAATATAAGGGTATTCCAATGTTGACCACTTATATGATATTTAAACTGTTTAAATTCAATTGAACTATGAAATTTTACTTAAGTGATACTTTGAACAAAATTGAATAAACAAACTGCATTCAAACTATGACTTATACAAAAAGTATGTAAATTCAAGTCAATTGATCTGTCGTATGCTTAAGTTTCAACACAGTTATTTCAGATAGTATCCATTCTATTAGATAAGATTGAAGTCTTTAGCATTTAACTGAGGAAGGCAACATTCTGAGCAAGTAGCCTCTACCTATCTTGAGCAGAAGTTGAGTACTTTCAGCACATAGTTCAAAAGCATTTTCTACAATAGCATTTATTATAATAACAGCAACCGTAATTAATGCTTATGTACAAGTCAATGTATGTAATTTTTAAGAAATTGTAGAAGAATATCACATGTTCGTTGTAAGTGCTTCCAAATTTCATTGAAAAAATGGAAATAATTCTGTTTCCTTAATAACTATATATTCTGTGTCATACCAGTAGAATTTGGTGTTTCAAGTAACGACGTCATTTTGGCATTGAATAAACGTCATTTTGATGGCTTTGTTTTTAATGGGACAAAGCTCGATAATTGACTGGTGCAGGTTCTAAGAACTACTAATATGATTCAAACCTATACAATGCAAAATAAATCAAAAGTAGTTTAATTCATCAACCATTTAGATTTTGCACACAATATTTATACAAAAATGGACAGAAAAATTAACATGTACCTGTCTTAAACTATCAGATTTCCCAAACGTGTATTTCTGCAAATTTTCCTGTCACGTGAATATTAATTAGCTTGAGTGAATTTTGCCTTCAACAATTTGTCAAACAGCAACTTGTTGACAAATATTATCTTAGTTAAATAATTCACAAATTTTACAAAATGCGCAAATTATAAATATGGTATAATTATTGAAACATAAATTACTAAAAGTTTTTCCTTTTTCTTCTTTCATTTCTATTTCATCAATTATGCCACAATAGGCACAAGAAAGTAACACAATTTTTTAAATTCTTTTTCTGTTCATTGCATCCTTAATATTATTAATTTGTTGGTGGATAGGCTTGCTTCTTTGCCATATTGTGTCTGGTGGATGCTTACTGTCCACTAGTAGGTGATTAAGCTGATTTTGACCTTGTAGTTTCTTACTGTGAGTTTGAAGTCACTAGTTCCCTTGAATTTTAGTATACCAGCAGTGTTATTGTAGCATAAATGATAGGGGATGCCAAGCTTGATGTTTGTAGAGTGCCTTTCTATCACATAAGTCATTATGGCAGGTATTGAGATGCTACGAGGTAGAATGCAAAACAAATTTCTTGTTGTTATCTTCTTTTCCAGTTCATTCCAATTACAATAAGTAGATTAAAGATGTGATGTTTCAATCGCAATTGGGCAGTTGAAGAGATGGTGATTGATTTCCTGCACAAATTGAAGGGCTGAAGTAGATCTTAGCATTTCAAGGTTTTCTTTTTATTTGAAAGTTGGAGGTATTGCACTCAAAAGGGAGGACAAGTTATTGATTGAGTTCCATGAGCATTTCTAGTTAATTGTTGTACTTTTCTGCTTTAAGTTCATTTCAGCATGTGCTGATATCATTGAGGGTTGTTTGTGCTAAGCTGAATCTAAAGGGCAATGAATATTGGTGATATTTGCATGAGATGTGTCGTGTTGAAATCCAAATATCATAGGTTTGCAATTGTAGAAGTGTATCAGCGGCAAGATGTTCTTCTGTGATTAATTGACATTTGGGTAAATTTCAATATGTAATAAACTTAAGATTAGTGATGCTGGCTTTAAGTTTCACATTGGTTCATTGGATTATGTTTCGGTGAAGCAAGGAAAAGTAATCTTCTAACTCAAGAACATTAGCAGGTATTTCTTCATTTGTATTATATATATATATATTTACATATATCTCGCTATTTGTTCAATGATATAAAAAAGGTGGAACAAAGAGCGAGCAAGGTTGCTTGTTTCAGTGAAGAAATAGCGAAATTTTGAAATTTGTACAATGTTAATCTATATTGCTTAAAGGTTGCTATATTTATACTTAGCACTGTATTTAAAGATATTTAGCACATTTTTGGATAATTTTCAACATATATATCTCACTATTTGTTCTGTCTCAACATAAGATGATAATTATGAAGTAAATATAATAATTTAACATTTTAACCCCATAGCATGTCAATTAGATGCTCCATTATATCTTTACTGCCTGTAATTAGAATTTTCAGAAATATTATGTAAAAAACTTCTACTAATCCAATTACTTTGCTAGTTTTTATATAAATATACGTGATAACTATAGTAACAATATAAATTTATGTTGATAAAATTAAGGTCTATACATAGGGGACACAATTTTCTACCAGAAATTTATAGTTGTCCATGAAAATTTATTTGGTCACAGCAATATTTTTAACAATATTATTTTCTAAGTAATACATGTATATATTAAGAGTATTTTTCATTGCTTAGCTTTACAGTTTTAGTGAAAAATGAATTTAATATCTAGATTCAACAAAGAAGCGATTAAACACATTTACCATAAATCGTGCGCTTTGTAGGCAATTAAGATGTCATTCATCTGAACTTTTAGGCTGGTTCTACAAATTAATGCAAGAAACATTAATCCCAATTTTATAGTCACAGAAAATTTATTACAAAGAGAGGCGATGCATAAAATCAAAATTTATGATGGAACTAATTACATAACGCTTTCTGTACATTACCATAAATCATGCATATGGGAAAAAATGTTCAATTGTGTGAATAGTACGGTTTTTACGCCAATGTGCTGCAATGACATTGCCTACCAACGTCGATTTACGATTGATTGTAGTTATGTAGACCTGTTATTTCAAATACATGTTTTGAATATAGTCTGTGGTATTTAAACTAGGAAGCATCTTCTATTTATTGTAAGACAATGTTCTTAACACCAAATATTTTCAAACTATCAAAGAATTACTGTGTTAGTATGCATTTTATTAGTTATACTTAAGTAATACTTTATTAGTAATATTTTAAGCATCTGATTAAATTGTTCAATGATATTTTCATGCATATTACTAAATTTAATAATGTTTTAATATTGTAAATTTGCAATTTTCATAAATACATTCGATTTTCCTTAATTTTTGTCTGTTAAACAATTGTTTTGCTTTATTTTACGGCAGTGAACGAGTAATTAAGAAAAGTAAAAAATTATAAAATTCTTTGATTTACTTGACAGAAGTTTAGGACTTCAATTTGAAACCAAAAAAGTAAAAATTAAACAGCCAAACAAGTCTGGCTCATTCCTGCAATTTATATGCTAGGGACCCAGATTTTTTTTAAATTTGTATTAATATACATTTTTTCCCTTACCTTGATATTTAATAACATGAATTATGTCAATAATTAGAATAATTCTACATCAATAAACAATAAATCCGATTTTGTTATGCAGTTGTGCAATTGATGTCAAATGTTTTTCATTTCACTATTAATTCAATTATGTGTCTCAATTTTTTTATGTAAAAACTTTCTTGTAATGATTTTAGCTATGATGGGTTAGGGCCGGGCTTGGCTTACGTAGGATTGAGCCCGGGACTGAAATCACTCCATCTACAACTCTGATACGACTAAAACGAAAATTAAAACAAATTTAACTCATTTGATATTTTTCACATAGGCTAAGTTATGTTATTTAATATTTACAAAATGTTTGAAAAATATCTTAGGGTATCACACAAAATCATTCATATTCAAAAAATGATAAATCTTTAAAAGTCCATTTTTAGGAGTAAAATGATAACATGATAATCACGCCACCAGTGGTTGCAATGGATGTGCAGACTACAATTTGAAACACTGTTTTAGAAAAAAGATAAATTTTATTGAAAATGACAATCTAAGTATAGCTCTAAAATTACTCAACAATGTTTTGAATAATTCATATGGAATTTGGAAACTTAGAGCAACTGCTATGTTGATAGCATATGCTTGCACCAGTATTATGTTCATGCATTAAACCATCTTTGAATTCATTTTATCCCTCTGTAGTAAGCTATATGCAAATTTGTCCAATCCAAGCTGTGCAAGAGTGCTTGTTTTTGATGAGTTTGTAGAATTTTTTTAGCATTAGATTGTATTTGAATGTGTTATGCATAGTACTGTGCAAGATTTCTCTACTGAGGTCAGGGGACATACATTTTTTATAGATAATAAGAGAAGGTAGTTTTTTTCTTGATTGATAAGTGTAGGTAGAACAGAATGTTGCATTTTTTCACCAATAGGGAGTATTTTCAATATAGCAAGTTCGGTTTGTTGAGAGAGATTACTTGGTTGAATATAGCCTATCTACCATGTGACAATGAAGAAGGGGTGTACTATCTCACTTTCAATTATGGATAATTTCTATAATTTACATTGGAACTTCACAGTGTGTTTGCTGCTGTGACTTGAAGGTTCTGAGCAGACTTGTGAAAGTTAAATGAGTATTTTGAATTTGACAGGAATCTCTTAAATGAAAGGCTTTCACCTGTCCTAACTGATTGTATGGCATGGCTGTTGTGTCCGATGTTAAGGTTGAATGTTGGTGGCCCTTGTATCTGTACCTGAAACACTGATGCAAGTAAAATGTGGGGGAGTGGAGTATCCTAATAATCTGAATCTGAGGCACTGAAGCGTGAAGAATTGATTTGACTCTGTGTAAGTTTCTTCCTTGTCACATTGGGTAGTCAGAGGTGAGGTTTTCTTTTCAGCTTGAATTGTTATTTATGAGTATGTTTCATCATCTAGAAGCAAAGAAACTATGTTAATATCCCATTCTTTCTGAATTTATTATGATATACATGTCTGAAAATGAAAGATAGCTAGCTAAGCAGACTATAGAAAAACCTTAATTGAATACCTAACCTAAATGCATTTTGTGGTAAGAGGCGTAGAACCCAGTCTTGGAAACCTGACCACTACTTAGAATGAACTGCTTAGGTAGCCAATTAAATTAAATAATCAAACCGCAAAATAAGTAGTAAAGTGAATTTATTTCATCAAATTAACACTGTGTTCATCATATTTATACTCTAATCAAAAACAAGTACCTGTCAATTTAAAATTCAAATCACATAGACTCGTCTGCGTGGCTTAGCTAAAATTAATGAAGAGCGATTTCGTCCTCAGATTTTAATCAAATTGATTTATTGACAAATACTTATTTGCACATTAATTACATTTGATTACTAAATCTTGGTTAGCTAATATCATCATATTAGTTGCTAAATTCAATTGTTGTATTCTTTTTCAATCTTAGTTTCTTTGGCAGAATTTGCAATGAATTATGCTACACTATGGCAAAGTCTACGAGAAAGAAACTGAATTAATGATAAAAATGCTATGCACAGAAGCATTTGCAAGAACTGAAATAAAACAAATTTTACAGCCACACAACCAGATTGCATTTGACATAGATTGCATAATATCGAAGATGATAATTCCACCAGAAATAGCACAGAAGTTAATGAAACATGGCCTCACAAACTCCTTCTGGGAAAATATAAGAAAAAATGAAAACAACTACCCAGCAATGTTTGGATTAGCAACGACAGTGAACATGGAGGGAAACTATGAAAACATAAAGAAATAGATGCTCACAACACTGTTATGGTGAACACCACCACCCAAAATATTCATACCTATGTTACTGCCCATCTGGAGATTAAAAGAAAAGAAAGCAATCAAGGCGCCTTGGCATGAGGAAAACACATATGTAAACAGAAAAGAAAAAGATCGTGAAAAAGTAAATGACGAAAATACAAAAAAAATCCAAACAGATACTAGCCAAAAACGACAACAAGGAAAGTATATTTATAGAAGTGACAGCAACACCATTCAGTCTGTATGAAAAGGGAGAACACATACACAGTCAAAGTCAGAAACGAAATAGAAAAAAGACCGACAAAAACAGTAATGTTATTCTCTGGAATCAATGGTATCATCTGGGGCAAACTACGGAATAAAACCTACAAGTACAATGACCTCACGCGACGATTAGAAATAATAACCGTGATAAGGTTAGGAAAGAACAACCCAGAAGACATAACCAAACAGGAAATAAAAGAAAATATAAGCGCATTCTATGATGAAGCATCAATCTCCAAATCGCTAAGGTCAATGTATGAGTTCTTCTGCCCAGACACAACAATCCACTCAGAATTAGTGCACAAAAGCCAAGTGGACGACATAATGACACTGATGATAGCGATAAATAAATTGAAATTATAATACAAGCACTATGAAGGAATTTAAAACAAATACATTTATTTGTATAAATATTCAAAAACTTTATCGGAAATATATTTTGACAACGAATTATTCGAATAATATTTTGCGGCAATTGTCGACTTCTGCAGAATTGAAATTATGCCTTGCATTTCACATTAATCACTATAAATTCATGAACTTAGATTTTAAAGATGAACATTTTAAATATAAATACAATTTTAGAAATACTTACTTGATTCGAAAGGCATTGTAGCTAAAGATGCATTTAGTTAAAATTTAATATTTTTAATTTATATATATATAATTATATATATATATANAAATAAATATATATCTTATTGTCAAAAGTAAATTGTATTTGCCTTTAAAAGTTTTTATATAGTTTTTTAAAGAATACTAAGAGATTATATTAATTCTTCAAAATATTAAGTAACTACTTGATAGTTCAAGAATAACCTGTAATATTTTAAATATTCTCAATTTTAATATTTAGAAATTTGAAGGAATATAATCAAAAACTTTTATTTGAATGCATATTAAAACCTTTATCAGAAATTTATATTGACAATAATGCATTAATTAAAAAATATTTTGCGGCAATTGACGACTTCTGAAACATTGAAATTATGCCTTGCATTTCACATTAAAACCATAACTTCACGAACTTAGATTTTAAAGATGAACATTTTAAATATAAATACAATTTTAGAAATTCCCTCTTGATTCGAAAGGCGTTGTAGCTAAAGATGCATTTAGTTAAAATTTATTATTTTTAATTTATATATATATATATAATTACATATATATATATATATATATATATATATATATATATATATATATATATATATATATATTGTAACATAATGCAATCATGTGGTCAAGTTGAGAGAATTAGAGGAAAGAACTAAGACTAATTTTAGAAATAAATATTTATTGTACACACATGATTATTATTAATTAAATCATTTGTAGAATTGTAAAGCAGTATTTTTTATATTAATTAATTTGGCAGTACATTTGACAAATGGTGAAAGGCTGAAGTCGCAAACGCTAATTAATGCTGATGTGCGTAAATCAGCAGATGAAGCAAAATCAGAAATTAGAAAACTGTCAACAACTTAGATTTAACAGGTACTAGCCAAATATTTGATTGTTTAATAGTTTCAAGTATAAAAGTGGTGCAATTTATTATTTTAATGATGACAAAAATTCATTGGATTTACTTTGTTTATCTTTGTCAGGTTTATTTATTAATTACCATGGAAAGCTAAACAGTCGAGCACTATGGTATTCTTGACAGTGGTCCACAACTTCACTTAATGGGAGTCTGTAACAGCTTTGCACATAACATTAATTTGTTTGCCATTCAAATGGCTGTGCGGTTGGTAGCTGGTGCTTACCTGATGTGCTCTTAGGTTACATATAAGTATAGGGGTTTTTATTTGTTATAGCTTTCCTATCATTCATTATTCGTATTACTATATTATGATCTTTAGGTTAACCCTCATAGGAAATTTCATGACTTGTTTGTATTCGAATTTAATAATTTCATTATCTGTATTTACCTGTAGACTGAACTACCAACTATCCCTTTTATTGCTGACTGCATTGGTTGTTCACATGTATATTAAGTTAACATGTACATATTTATCTATAGGAATATTACATGTATTATAATAAGCTAATGCATCCTGGTTGCGAATTCCCCTTATATTACGAACTCATTAATAACAAGAACAATAAATGCAATAAATTAGTAAGCTATCACACACTGTCACTATCATAAATGGTTTCATGCACTGAGTCACTGGCGTTGTGGTTGGTGTTTCTCTCAATGTTCAAGTAGCAGCTGGAATTAATCATTATCTCGTAGCTTCTTGGATTCCTCTTTGTGATTTGCCTCAGGTCTGGTTTCGACCCTGTACATTGTACCATCTATCTCTTGTCCCGCACCTAAATTAATGTTGTTAATCCAAGCTTCAATAGTAGTTAATCAGATATTATTTAAATTAATAAGCAAAGCAAAGTTAGAGTAAAGGAAGAGAGATGGACATTTGGAATCTGTCACCTACCATACTAGTTCAGGAGGGAAAAATGTTAAAGCAGCTACTAAATTAAGTTAAGACTTATTAGTTTGAAGGTTGTCAAGATTCTACATGGCGACCATGACAGGCGCCCGACATGTGCAAAGAAAGATTTGAGTCAAGATAGTTGTTTCTTCTTGAATCAATTGAATTGGAGAGAAAACCGAAGAAAGAAAAGGACGAAAATAGTGTAAGCAAATCAATAGTGACCTGGAAAAAACGAAAAGAAAGAAAAGAAAAAGAGGGAAATGAAAACGAATAACACTACCAGAGCACAGAAAATTAAGAAGGGACTAACCAAAAAAATACTCAAAGCTGAAATGAAAAATGGTACATTCAAAAAAGAAAATGAAGAGTAGACCTAAAACTCAAAAGACTCCTCAGACGAGGAACACACATGAGACACAAGATGTCACTATATCCCCTGAAAGTGAACCATCCCCAACAGAGCAGGTGTTACAACCAGCACAATTAACTAATGAACTTACAATAGTTCAATTAACGGAAATTATTGATAACAATAATAAAGAAAGGAAAGAAATGACAAGACAAATAGAACACCTAATGAAAAGAATGATAGAGGTGGAAGTGAAAAATTTTGAAAAAGAAAAATTGATTGATGAAATCAAAGAGGATACAAGTATTCGGCTAACAGAGCAACGAAATTTGTTCCAACAGCAAATTGAGAAATTAATGGAAGTGAATAAAGAGATAAAAATTCAAATGTGAAAAATTGCAAAAAATGATGACAGAATTACATGAAGAAAACGTAAGTTTACAAGAAGAAAACATAATCAAACAATTGGAAATTGATAATTTGAAAGACGAGTTACGGTTAATTGAGTTGAGAAAAGGAGATGTAAAAACAATAGAAAAAGTTATTGAAGAAGAACTGGAGGAATTAAATACAGCGATACCACAAATGGATAAAATGGTAGAAGACTATAAAAACACACAAACGGAAGAGGAGTTTATAGCAAAACTAGTGAGAAATGTGACAAAGCAAGTAAGAGAAAATTGTGAAAAACTGATAGAGAAAAAGCCAATATTTGAAAATACAATATTGTCAGAAGACAACGATAATGATACATTGGTATGTAAAGTGATATTACCGAAATTTATAGGAAGAGTGGATAACTATTCACCCACATTTAATGAATGGGTGGAAATTTTTGAAATGAGTATGAAAAAGCGGAGGGTAACTCAACAAAGAGCAGCAGCAAGATTTCCACTATACCTAAGTGGTGCCGTGTACCAACATTATTTAGTGCTGGACACACAAACCAAAGCAGATTAGAAAAAATTAATCGGAGAATACCAACAATATTATGATGATGAATGTTGTTAAACAGGATAAAAATGAATAGCAGAGATGACTTAAGAAACTACATGTCTCAAGTAGAGAGAATATTGAAACTGAGCTCAAGAGAACAGAGATATTCAAAATATGATCTATTTGCACACATTTGTAAAGGTCTACCAGAAGCAATATGAACACAATTTCAAATCAAGTGTGATGCAGATGATTTGCTAGACAAAATGATAAGGAAGGGACTCGCCATACAAATTACAATGGAAAGTAATGTGAGGATCAATGAAAAATCAATGATAGGGAAACAAACAATAAATCTAACTATGCCGATGGTCAATAAGCCAATAGGAAAACCAATAACTAAAAAATCAGGAGAGGAATTGGTGGAAATAAAGTTGAAAGATGGCACAGTGAAACAAATAAAGAGAAAAGACCTAAAATTTCAATTGTGTGGCTATAAAGGGCATATGAAAAAATATTGCAAGCGGCAAGTCAATTGAATATAAGAAGATGAGTGTGAAGGAAATCTCCACAATCTGATTGTCAGTTAAAGGGCATGAGGATGGAGAATCTAACACCTACCAATAAACAGAGAAAAATAAGAAGGAAATCTCCTCAATCTGATTGTCAGTTAAAGGGCATGAGGATGGAGATGACACCACAAAGATCACCCTCAACCAAATGTCAATTGAAGGGCAGGCGGATAATAGAGGGCCAACATTGTAATACCAAGCATCAATTAAAGGACGTGAGGTTGGAACAAAGATTCAGCTCTTCAATGGAACACTCCCCCACATCTAGTGAAACTCAACATCAATTAAAGGGCGGAGAGTACAAAGCTACAAGAATAGGTCCTCGTCTGCAATTAAAGGCAGCAGGTACCAAGATCTGTGGTCAATATGTTGACCCGGATATACAGGATATAAGTGAAGAATCAGAAATGGACACATCGGAGCAGCCATCAACTATAGTTCATTTGCAACTGTGACACATAGTTCACAGCCTTTCTCACATAAGCAAACATCTACAATGACGAAATTGTCTAGATCAGAAGAGCGGGAGAGCAGAATGACCAAAATTGGCAAAGATAAAATCCACCCATATTTCATAGACAAAACGAAAATCCGATGCAACTCACAGGATAACTTATCTCCAGAGATGAAGAGATTCATACAACAAAATTCGTCAACAAAAGAGAAAGAATCATCAGCAATTCCAATAGTCATTGATAAACAGAATAGGCCTGTATGTAACATGATTGTATCATATGCAGAAAACATGAAAGAAAATTTCAATCGACTATATTTCAAAAGTACGGTGCACATAACATTTGAAGAAACATTCACACTGAAAGATGTACAAAAACTGATTAAAAACAAGAATAAACTGATTGAAAAATGCGAACAAGTCAATTTGAACAGAAACCACTTGACAGTGATATACTTTATTAAATAAACAGAGATGACCTCTAGAAATCTATAAATACATATAGAAGAAACATTGAAGATGGCTAAAGAATACAAAGCGAAGGTAATAATAATCGTGAGATCTCAAAGAAAGGAAGAAATGCAGGAGTTTTTGCAATTGTTAGAAGAAAAACTAGAAAATGTTTTCATACTAAAAAATAGAAGCACAGTGGTATCCGAGATGATTAACATAGATTTACAAATCAATATGATAGCGCCAGCAGAAAGAGTGATGGTCAAACCTAAAATAGCCATAGATATGTTTTACCAAGTAAGAACAATGGAAATACTTGGAATGATGGAGCAACTAGAGGAAACAGGAAATCTGTACATAAAGTGTAGTATGAATCAGACGCCAGAGCATTTGAAAAACATTGTGGATGTATGGAAAGAAATGAAAACTAAAAAGCCCATACACAAAGATCGCCTATAAAAACATATGACACAACAGTGGAGATGGTGCTACTAGAAATAAGAAGAGCATATGNAATATTGCAAGCGGCAAGTCAATTGAATATAAGAAGATGAGTGTGAAGGAAATCTCCACAATCTGATTGTCAGTTAAAGGGCATGAGGATGGAGAATCTAACACCTACCAATAAACAGAGAAAAATAAGAAGGAAATCTCCTCAATCTGATTGTCAGTTAAAGGGCATGAGGATGGAGATGACACCACAAAGATCACCCTCAACCAAATGTCAATTGAAGGGCAGGCGGATAATAGAGGGCCAACATTGTAATACCAAGCATCAATTAAAGGACGTGAGGTTGGAACAAAGATTCAGCTCTTCAATGGAACACTCCCCCACATCTAGTGAAACTCAACATCAATTAAAGGGCGGAGAGTACAAAGCTACAAGAATAGGTCCTCGTCTGCAATTAAAGGCAGCAGGTACCAAGATCTGTGGTCAATATGTTGACCCGGATATACAGGATATAAGTGAAGAATCAGAAATGGACACATCGGAGCAGCCATCAACTATAGTTCATTTGCAACTGTGACACATAGTTCACAGCCTTTCTCACATAAGCAAACATCTACAATGACGAAATTGTCTAGATCAGAAGAGCGGGAGAGCAGAATGACCAAAATTGGCAAAGATAAAATCCACCCATATTTCATAGACAAAACGAAAATCCGATGCAACTCACAGGATAACTTATCTCCAGAGATGAAGAGATTCATACAACAAAATTCGTCAACAAAAGAGAAAGAATCATCAGCAATTCCAATAGTCATTGATAAACAGAATAGGCCTGTATGTAACATGATTGTATCATATGCAGAAAACATGAAAGAAAATTTCAATCGACTATATTTCAAAAGTACGGTGCACATAACATTTGAAGAAACATTCACACTGAAAGATGTACAAAAACTGATTAAAAACAAGAATAAACTGATTGAAAAATGCGAACAAGTCAATTTGAACAGAAACCACTTGACAGTGATATACTTTATTAAATAAACAGAGATGACCTCTAGAAATCTATAAATACATATAGAAGAAACATTGAAGATGGCTAAAGAATACAAAGCGAAGGTAATAATAATCGTGAGATCTCAAAGAAAGGAAGAAATGCAGGAGTTTTTGCAATTGTTAGAAGAAAAACTAGAAAATGTTTTCATACTAAAAAATAGAAGCACAGTGGTATCCGAGATGATTAACATAGATTTACAAATCAATATGATAGCGCCAGCAGAAAGAGTGATGGTCAAACCTAAAATAGCCATAGATATGTATTACCAAGTAAGAACAATGGAAATACTTGGAATGATGGAGCAACTAGAGGAAACAGGAAATCTGTACATAAAGTGTAGTATGAATCAGACGCCAGAGCATTTGAAAAACATTGTGGATGTATGGAAAGAAATGAAAACTAAAAAGCCCATACACAAAGAATGGCCTATGATTGAGATAAGATCGCCTATAAAAACATATCACAAAACAGTGGAGATGGCACTACTAGAAATAAGAAAGCATACAAAACGGATTCAAAATGCAATTTCAGAAACATGCTATTCAAAGAGGTAAATGCACCGCACATATGAGCAAGAACATCAATATGGATATTGAGTGTGGCCCTAACAAACAACAAAAAGCTAGTCTTGCCAATAAGGAAGAAAGAGAGAAGAAGCATGGCGAAAAACAAAAGATATGAGATAGCTATAGCTCTGATACCAGTAAACAGAAAACAATGGATGCTACAGTATGTGGAAATATTACCACTATTGCCGACCAAGAAGGTGCAACAAAAATTTGAGAAGTATTATACATGACTGTTGATGCAACAGCACACACTGGGCAGACCAAGTATAGTAGAACTTGCCAACAACACAGGAATATGCCCTGTAGAAATAGATATACTGAATGATGAGGCGAAAAAGTATATGTGGGGAGCTACTTTGAACACAAAACTGAAGGCGTTGAAACAGCAACCTTGGATGACAACTCGCAATCTAATAAGAAGAGAAAGCGCCAGTACACTGGAGACAATACAAGAAATAGCAAAGAAGGAGATAAATAAAACGATTACACATGAAATGAAAAAGTACATTAGAGAATATCCGCAATGTGCCTATACCAAGATAATCAAGAAATCAGAAGTCATGCAGAAAGAAGGAGAAAATAGACAAATAGAAATTATAGAAATGGTCAGTAAGTCACAAGAAGAGATGAAGATGGAAGAATTATTGCTACAATTGAACGCAATTGCATTAACCCCAAATACACAGAGAGAAATAGACAAGATTAACATGGAAAAATGGAGTGAGAAAGAGCCGAGTGAAATATCTTCTGTGGATATGGATGATGAACGTCTCTTGGTAGAAATAACTGTAAAAAGAGAAAAGACGGATAATATAGTACAGAGAATATATGGTGAGGTGTACGAAAGAGAAATGAAGTCAATGATAAAGATACTTTGTACTGAAGCATTTACTAGACAGGAGATAAACCAGATGCTACAACTGCAAAATCAGCTAGCCATAGATATCAAATGCATAACCTCGAAATTTGTGATGAAGGCTGAAACTGCTCAAAATCTTATGAAACATGGGTTAACAAACATGTTCTGGGAAAATATAAAAACGAGTAAAAACAATTATCCTGCAACATTTGGAATGACAACGACATCAAGAATGGAAGGATTGTATGAGGATATAGAAAAACAAATGCTGACTACATTACTAAGGTGTACACCACCACCGACAATATCTGTACCATTGTTATTGCCAACATGGCGATTAAAGAATAAGAAACCAGTAAAAGCATTTTGGCATGAAGAAAGCACATATGTGAACAAACTAGACAAGGCAGAAAAGACCATAAATGATGAACATTACAAAAAGTCCAAAGAAATATTAATCAAAAACGACAATAAAGAAAGAATATATATTGAAGGATTAGTAACTCCATATGATTTGTATCGCGAAGGAGAGGCAATAAACAAGCAGATAAAGAAATATTCAAACAGTAATGTTGTTCTCAGGCATAAACAATATAGTATGGGGTGAACTGTGGAGTCCTCAATACAGGTACTATGATGTAATGCGACAAGTAGAGGTCATAACAATGATAAGATTGGGAAAAAATGATCAGAATCAAATAGCAAGAGAAGAAATGAAGAATAACATAAGTGCATTTTACGATGAAACATCTATATCTAAGTCATTAAGATCTACCTACGAGTTTTTCTATCTGAACACAACATTAAGACCTGAATTGGGTTGCACAAGCAGAGTGGATCCAATGATGATGCTCATGATAGCGATTAAAAGGCTAAGACTTTACAAAAAATATTATGATGAGTTCAATGGAAAACTAAATGAATTAAGCAGCATGCGTACGATATCAAATAAATTGAAGAATCCAGTGTTTCTATGACACAAAAAAATGGTAACAACGGAAAAAGACGGGGTACTTAAGATAACTAAGGATGAGAAATTCGAGAAAAACGAATGGGATATGCAAGAAGCCAATACTATGATAAAGAAGGCTGTAGAAAAGGTCCATGGTGAAAGAGTTATCCTTAATTAGCTATGCTGGAGGGGGAGTGTAACATAATCCAATCATGTGGTCAAGTGGAGAGAATTAGAGGAAAGAACTAAGACTAACTTTAGAAATAAATATTTATTGTACACACATGATTATTATTAGTTAAATCATTTGTAAAATTGTAAACCAGTAATTTCATATTAATTAATTTGGCAGTACATTTGACAAATGGTAAAAGGCCGAAGTCACAAATGCTAATTAATGCTAACGTGCATAAATTGGCAGATGAAGGAAAATCAGAAATCAGAAAACTGTCAACAACAGAGATTTAACAGGTACTAGCCAAATATTTGATTGTTTAATAGTTTCAAGTATAAAAGTGGTGCAATTTATTATTTTGATGATGACTAAAATTCATTGGATTTACTTTGCTTATTTTTGTCAGGTTTATTTATTAATTACAATGGAAAGCTAAATGGTTGAGCACTAGGGTATTCTTCATTTAACAGGAGCTTGGAACGGCCTTGCACCTTAAAATCGCCATTCAAAAGTGCTGTGCGGCTGGTAGCCGTTGTTTACCTGATGTGCTCTTAGGTTATGTATAAGTATAGGGGTTTTTATTTGTTATAGCTTTCCAATCGTTCGCTGTTCGTATTACTATATTATAATCTTTAGGGTAACCCTCATAGGAAATTACATGACTTATTTGTATTGGATTTCAGTAATTCCATTATATGTATTTACCTGTAGACTGAACTACCAACTATCCTTATTATTGCTGGCCACATTGGTTGTTCACATGTATATCAGGTTAACATGTACTATTTTATATGTAGGGATATTACATGTAGGGAATTATAATAAGCTAATGCATCTCGATTGCAAATTCCACTTATATTACGAACTCATTAATAACAAGAACAATCAATGCAATAAATTAGTAAGTTATTACACACTATCACTATCGTTTCCTCATACACTGTTTCATGCACTAAGTCACTGGCGTTGTGGTTGGTGTTTCTCTTGATGTTCAAGTAACAGCTGGGTTTTGACCCTGTACATTGTACCATCTATCTCTTGTCTCGCACCTAAATTACTGTGGTTAATCCAATCTTCAATATTAGTTGAGCAGATATTATTTAAATTAATAAGCCACAGAAAGTTAGAGTAAAGGAAGAGAGATAGAAACTTGGAATCTGTCAGCTAACATACTAGTTAAGGAGGGGAAAATGTTAAAGCAGCTCCTAAATTAAGTTAAGACTTATTAGTTGGAATGTTGTCAAGATTCTACATTATGGGGAATTTGAGATTAATTACACTCTATTGAACGATCAGTAATAAAAAATTTAAAATCTCGCCATTCTTATTCAAGCTTTTCATTTGCATAACTACAGAAGTATCTTTCAAATTCATTTTTAAATACTTTTAATTTATTAATTTATTTTATAGATTTAGGTAAATTGTTCCATATATTAATTGATGTGTTCAGAAATGAATTTTTCGTTATTTTCTCTTTCTATTTTACAGACTTAATGTTTAGCGCTCTATGAATATGTATATAAGCAATATTTTAGATAATGGATTTGTGGTATGGAACGATATTATTTAATATCTTAAAGACATTAGTTAATACGTTTTTATAAATAATACACAGTAGAAATAGCAATGTTTTGTCACGTAATTTTTTGATTTCTGCATCCTATAGTATAAATGATTAACTGCTATTTTTATAGCCAATTTAGTTGCACATTGAATTTATTCAAAAATTGTTGATTTATGTCAGAATATAGTGTCTTTGCATAATTGAAGTGTTGTTGTATGAATTAATTGAATTTCTGTTGAGGGTGGGAAGCTCAAGAGAAAAATTGCTAAGAGCCTTAATTGAAATAGAGTTTCATAATAACATTAGTTATTTGTTTTGTAAAATTTCGTTGAAAATAAAAAATTATAAATAAATATTTAAGAAAATTAACTTGTATGCATGTGTCATTAACTTTAAATTTAAGCTGAGTAATAATTTCTGGATTATCGTTAGATTAGGTCTAATTAAGCAAAATTGAGTCTTAGATGGGTTTATTCTGAAAATGAAAGATATTTGATCGAGAACAATATACCATTTGGTACCAATCTGAACTTAAAAGAAAATTGTATATGCAACCTATTCAGAAATTTCATGAAGACATTGATCTCCTATCATATTGGAAAATTCCTCTTACAAAATTTAGACGAGTGGCAATATGCAATTTAGCCATACAAGCTTCATAAACATCTCACGTTCATTATAATTTATAATGTAACATCCTTCACCTGGCCTATTTGCACCGTGTATTATTGTTAATAACTACCACTCAGTAATTAGCGGGTGAGGAGTTACTACTTTGGTGAACATCCAAACTTTTCCTCTCTGCTTAACTAGTTAGGTTAATCGAGTACTAATGTAGCATCATCCAAAAGCAACTAAGCTGCAAGTGAAGAACAACGTCGAATGATTAATAATAATTAGAATTGATTGTAAAATTTAGTTAATGATCTTAGTTATCTTAGTTATTTTGTAAGATGCAACTAAGCATCAATATTGTTCAAATTAAGAAAAATTTGTTAGCCGATCAAGTAACATTTGACAAATTAAATTGAGCGAAATTACGCTTACAAAGGAACAGCCATATTGGCAGACAAATTATTTAAAATTCAAAATCAGCAGGTACTTTTGGAAAATTTTTATAAATAGCTTTGAACTAACCAGAAAATTGATGAACAATAAATTCTTCGGAGTTTATTTTATTTTCATTCTACTCTTATCTGGTTTGATTATTTAATAAAATGTGCAGCTAGGCAAGTTGTGTCGAGTAGTGGCTGGATTCCATCACGGGATTGATTTGAAGGGTCCTTGTGCCAGTCAC